>CM050167.1:298613842-298751342 GCA_027410445.1 Discoglossus pictus | reverse complement strand
ATGCATTTACCTGATGATGTCAGATGCTGCCTCCACTCTCTCTGCATCGCTGTTTACTTTCAAACTGAGGTTTTCATCTCATATCAGTGTTTTTGTGCCTTATCCGTTTTCTGTCATCTAGGGATTTTTTCAACTACCTTTCCTCAGTATAGATGTATACTTTTGGTGGTGGGAGTGTCATCATCTGGGCCTGCATGAGTGCTGCCTGCACTGGGGAGCTACAGTTCATTGAGGGAACCATGAATGCCAACATGTACTGTGACATACTGAAGCAGAGCATGATCCTCTCCCTTCAGAGACTGGGCCGCAGGGCTGTTTTCCAACATAAGGACCCCAAACACACCTCCAAGATGACCACTGCCTTGCTAAAGAAGCTGAAGGTAAAGGTGATGAACTGGCCAAGCATGTCTCCAGACCTAAACCCTATTTAGCATCTGTGGGGCATCCTCAAATGGAAGGTGGGGGAGTGCAAGGTCTCTAACATCCACCAGCTCCGTGATGTCATCATGGAGGAGTGAAAGAGGACTCCAGTGGCAACCTGTGAAGCTCTGGTGAACTCCATGCCTATGAGGGGATGTGAAGAATACATGGGGTTGTTTCCGCATGCAAGGAGTGACCAGTACCTGCCAGCAATTCCTGCAGCTCCTTTGATTTTGCTGTAGGCCTTTTGGTAGCCTCCCTCATAAGTTTTCTTCTTTTTTCTATCTTAAACTTTGGAGGGTCGTCCTGATCTTGGTCGCTGTGGTGCTACATTGCTTCCAACTTATTAATGCTAGTCATCACAGTGCTCCATGGTACATCCAATACCTTTTTATATTCTACATCCAATACCTTTTTATATTTTTATACCCCTATCCTGATCGGTACCTTTTTAAAATATGATAACTTAAATAATTAAGACAGTTTCAAGTAAATCCTCCAGGAACAGATGATTTTTTTAAGCAGAATTAATCCATCTCATTGATGGCAGATATATGTTACTTTTCGTTTGGACATGTTTTTGATTATCTGCACCCAGGTATAGCTCCCGTTATAAAAGGCTATGCACAGTAAATTTCAGTTATTTTTCTTAATGATCATCTATTTGTGTTTCCCTTAAATTTTGTTGGTTGCAAGGTCACATAGATGGAAAAAATCTGACATGGATTATCTTGATTCTGGCTTTGCATCACAAAAACCTGGAATTTCAAAAAGTGTATATCCACCACCATCATTGCAGCTAGCTGCACAGTACTTCTGCTGCAATGAGCGCCAAAGTCGCAATACCCCAAAAAAGAAATAGTCTACAAAAAATAATAAAGCATTCACACACAGCACAGGGGTAGACACAGTAAGCCTGGGAGTGAGGTTGCAAGCGAATTAGATCCATATTTGGTGTTTTTTCGTTCTCTCGAAAATCGCCTAAGCAAGGACAAAAATGGAGCACGAAAAACGTAAAATTTCAGAAACGGCATGAAAACGAGGCTCAGCAATGCCAGGCTCACAGAACTTACAAAACACACAACGCTGAAGACGGTAACAGTTACACGAACAATGCCACGCACGCAGGACTTTGAAAATAAAAACATTGGCAGTCACCACACGCTATTATTGTTGTTTGTATTATTATGATGATTATTTCCCTCTTTTTTCATAACTAATAAAGGCTGGTGAGCAACATGAAAAAAATATAAGGAGTTTTTTTCACTGGTAAATGAGTAGCAGTATTTTATCATTATAGTATTACGTGTAAGTAATCAGTATTGATAGCATGTCGATTTAGAAGGAAAGATTAGACATTAGATTGTAAATGGCTTCACGGTTTTCCCCATAAAAACATAAAGGCCAGTCATTAAATATATTTAATGACTATGTTTATTTTCAAAGACTGTATGCAATTAGCTAACATAATTAGGTTAACATAAGTCCAGATGGATTTATTTTGAAAGATCACTTTTTTCCTATCCGTTAGCGATGAAAGATATCATTTTGTTACCACTCATGTTATAAGCTGTGCTATTTTCGATTTGTAACACATACATTTAAGAACAGACAGGACATTTTTATTTTGTTTGTTAAGCTTGTTTATATGTTTTCTCTTTTTAGAAACTTAAAGAAAAGCAAGCACTGCTGTGGGCATCTGAGCAAAATATTTTGAGCCGAGACAAGGTGATCAATGAATTAAGACTTCTGCTGCCTGCTACATCGGAACGGGATAAACTTCTGTCTGACCTTAATGAAAAAGATGACGATTCTGAACAGCGAAAAGCTTTGAAAGTTGCTCATCAAACCATTGCAAATATGCAAACCAGACTGAATCAAAAGGAAGAAGTTCTGAAAAAATACCAGCATCTACTGACAAAAGCAAGAGAGGTATTAGTCTGATCAAACATTAGATTAAAAATGAATATAACTGAACTGTGTGTTCAAAATAAAATGGCTGTTTCAACTTGCTTGAAAGAATATTTTTAAAAAAAAAACAACTCTGCTCGCCTCCACAACAGGTTTCAAAGCTTTTTGTTATCTTTAATGCTTTTTGATGTCTATCTCATACATTTTGTTAACAACCTTTGCATAGTTATGTATATGTCTGTGAAGTACAATCTTTTTACTCCAGCTATGCTCCCTCTTTTATTTGTAATTCGAGAAATGTATGGAAAACCTCAATCAATAAATTAATAATTATGTTTGGGTACACTAAATGTATCTTACAATGACACACTCATTCCTTCTTCAAAAGGAAAAGAATCCTTTGGAGAAAAGAATCCTTTCCATTAGAGAAACAAATCTATGCGCTGGTGCAAAATATAATAAATGATTATGTCCAAGGAGCAAACAACTTCAAACAGAGTTGGTCCGGTATGGGAATAATCTTTCCCTATCAATGACGGTTCAGCCTAATTAATAATCTATAAATGAAGCTGCATTGCACATAGATTTTATTTTCAGATTGAAGGTTAATACTGGACTGGACAATCGGAGAGAAACAGACCCAAAATTATTTAAAAATTTCCATGTTTTATTAGTATTGGTTTAAAAGCAGTTTTGTAGCTATATTGTTTTTCATAATTCTTTCCATTTTTATTTTTTTGCCAAGTCCTAGATCACACCAACCTGGGTGTTTTTATCAGCAGAATTTATTCAAAGATCTCTAGATAACTTTGTTTATTAGATAACCTGCTGATACATTTTATCCAGACCAACGTGACCTGGCACTTAATAGGTTTTGGTAAAAATAATTTAAGCTATGTTTATTTTGTGGCATAACACATCTGAAATTATTTATATATTACCTGTTCTATTTCTATCAGGAGCAAGAAGACATTTCAAAAAAGCATGCAGAAGACCTGGGAGTTTTGCATCAAAAGCTGGATCTATATGCTGATTCTTCTCTTAATAAATTTAAAGAATCTGCTATGGTTAGTGTTTAATTTGAATTTTTACATTCACATTTCTTTATACTTTAAGTTCAATTTTAATTCATAAAGGCTTTCAAAAAGGAGATGCACATTGGTTCACTTATTTTCACACTCCACTTTGTTTGATGCCCTATTCACCTACTGCATCTTACGTGATTCCATAAATATATATATATTAATCTTATATATATATTAATCTTAATTATTATTTGTCATTTAGGAATTGCTGTGGAATCACACAAGATCATTAAATCAATTTGAATAACTTCAGATTAGTAAATTCACTGCATTTTAACACTGTATGTATTTTTTTTAGGAATTGATGAAGAAACCTACTTTGCAAGTCCCATCGGGTGCACATTTAATGCGTCTGGCTGAAATGGAACAAACGGTTGCAGAACAAGACAACTCTTTGGCGTCACTTTCCAACAAATTAAAGAAAGCAACATCTGAACTAGAAAGGCAGAAACAAATTACTGTATCAAAGATTAATGAGTTTGATACAATCAAATCCAGGTATTTGGAGTATGTTTATATTATCAATACTAGTAATTTAATATGCCATTTTCTATAAAATTGTCTTTACAATATCTTCATGTTCATTCATGTATGTTCTATACAGTGTAGACTTTTCTGAATGTTTAAGTTCTACATATTGAGAGTCATTTGTTTGGAATAAAAACTAAAGGGTTGCTGTAACAGTCCAGCATTCATGACTATTATGTTGTAAAGATCAGTATGAACAATTCTTCAATATTTGTAATAAAAAAAAAATGACATTCTTTCCCACCCTCTTAGGGCTGGTGCTGTTATCATGCTAATGAAATGGTGTCATATTTTGTCACACTGTTCACTGCAGTTACCTCATTATTGCACAGCTTTAGGACAGTTCGTATTTGATTGTGCAGTCTGAAAATGTGGGAGAAGTTCCATTTTAACGATCAAGAGAGAACCAGTATTTGTTTGTATTTTTTTTTTTTTTTACAAAATACCCACTTTCTAATCACTATAAGGTATTTATACTGATCTTTACTACTTTTTCAATAAGGTGTTTTTTGTATGTTTTAAGTGTGGTTATGGTAAAAAATACTTCTCCCTTTATAGTCAGCCATTGTTGATATGCTGTTCCATAAGTCATGTCATACATCTGGCCCACGTGGACTTCAAATACATTACCTTTGGAATTACATACCGTACAAGGTTTATTAAACTTCTTCCCTGCTTCCCATATAGTCATTATCATTTTTCTGGTTATAGTTTACACCATAATGTCTATGGTTGGTTTGAGACTATGCCACAGTGGTTGAGGGATGTCGTAGAAATGATAGACATCACAAAATGAGCATAAAAGGTGTTCAGTGAGCATGGGCGAAGCAGCCAAAAAAAATCTGTAGGGGGGGGGGGGGGGGGGTGAGTACAGCTTAAAGAAATAAAAATGGTGGCCCTGAGTGGTGCAATTAAACTCTACTACCAGAACAGGCAGCAGGGTTCAAAGCTTTCATGGGACATACTGCTCCATAGCCTCTAGTGGCCAAATCTGGTAATGGAAGATTAAGTTTTAATTTAGCTTTTTTGTGTGTCCCTTGTTCATATAATCTTGGGGGCGATTTGTCCCCCCATCCCCCCCAGTTCCTACGCCCCTGTCAATGAGTAAAAGTTTGCTATATTTAGTACAGAAGCTTCTAACAAGTATGAAACAATGTAACAAAAGTGGTAAACATGTTATTTGGGCCACCTTGTGTGGGCAGTGTGTGAATTTAGTGGCACCGAGGCAAACATTTTGTACATCTGCAAAGTAACATAATCTTGGCTGTCAATCTTTATTATGGAGGGCAGACACATTTTTGTTAGGGCATGTATTCCAGCACAATCCAAACTTTTAATGTGCTTCTGTGTACTAGTAGTAAAGCAAGTGAAGCAGCCGACTCAAAGTACCCATCAAGCTTTTTATCAAAGTATTTTATAAAGATCAAGAAGGAAATTTCTTTGAGAACAAAAAGGACGATTTACGGGTAATATAAGAAAATAACACTTTATTGCTAAATATTCAGACACAGATTGCGAAGTTTTCAGTGTAGTGTAGTGTCCTAGCATATTAGGAACCATTCTGACACTACACTGCACACCCAGCCCTACAGACTCTACGTCTGCTTTCGCTGCAGCGGGCAGACCCATACAGGAACTATGTGCCTGATTGTATGCAGCAAAAACAGAGCTGTTAAATGTTTCTTAATATACAAAGTACATAAAAGTAAATAATTACATAGGAATATTACATACTTGGTAAAATCCAGAAGCCTTCCAAATCTCTTTAAGGAATTTAAGCTTTGCTGTGATGAGTGTAAGGCTATCCTGAGGCTTAATGAAGCCTAACTTTTAAGTAGATAGAATGGGCATATAAGATGATCTTTTGGTCTTTGTTTTTGTGGTTACAGTCTTGCTGTTTGGAAAGGTTTTCAGTTATGTGAAATCCTATAAATAGTTTTCTCAAACAAATACTTAAGTGTGCTCTCATAGTTTGTATGGTTTGTTATTATATTAACTGTTTATGTTTAAATGATTGCGCCACATAAGGATACTTTTTAGGAATTACTGTTGATATGCCTAACCTGTCTTGCTCCATACTAGGCTTGAAGAACATTATAGTCTAGAAGTAAAAAAATGGAAGAATGAAGCCGATGAGCTAAAAATCCGTACCTTAGAGATGGAGAAAGAAGTACAGTATCTTAATACAGAACTTGATGCACAGAAAGAAGCAAATTCCAGAGCACCAACTGCAACAATGAAGAATCTAGTCGAACGTCTAAAAAATCAACTGGCTTTAAAAGAAAAACAGCAAAAGGTAACAGTATACAGTACTTCTTTGTGTCATTGGTTCCTTGGTGATAGTAGGGATCCCTGTTCAGGAAATAAAAATGTTAGGCAGAAAGTGAATCTAGGGATTCACATCTAGGTTCAAGTCAAGACAAGCACATTATGAAAATATTGAAGTAAAAGAAAGATTGTTGGACAACATCTGTAGAAAATTGGTCTTAATCTATGTATCCAGCAGATAAAAATAAGACATTTATACAAAACACACTAAGAATGTATAAAAGCGCCAACTTGTTAAAGATGCCCTAAAGTGGATAGTAGAACAAGTACCTAAAGTCTGGTTCATAAGACATAACATTAGATGAAAAGAATGCACTATGCATCAGCCAGTGTAAGTCAATAGGCACACTAGTATAATTATCTAAAAATTCAGTAAATAATATTTAATTGGCAGTGTAGTATATCTTTTATACAAAGCCAAAAAATAACAATCGTGATAGCATATGATTTTGTTTATTACAAGTAAAGAATTGTGAAGGAACGCCTACTTAATGCTATTTTATTTCAGGCTTTAAGCAAAGCTCTGCTGGCTCTTCGAGCAGAAATGACTGCGCATGCTGAACAACAGATTATTGCCTCTGCTGCGCAGAAGGAGGAGGACTTCAATATTCAGCATATTGTTGACAAACAGACCAAAGCTTTGAAGGTAAGTTTTTAGAAACCATTTTCCTTTATCATTTTTATTTATAAAGCACTTCCACTTTACACAGCTCTGCCTACAAGGGGAAGACACAATCAGCACAGAAAGTATGTGACAAATAGACAGTACAATTGAAACATGTTTATACACAAGAAGGTATAAACATACTTGCAGGATATTCATAATCAATAGCAAGTTGAAGAAGGGGACTTCGCCATGGTGAAGACTGAGCCAGTATAAGTTCATATCTGTATTAGTGCTATAGATGAACGGCTTCTTTGGAAAGGTTATAATGTAAAGGACCACCGTTCAATATATATTTTGGATAAAAACATTATATATTGTTAGTGTGTTCAGTCAATGGAAACATATATATAACATCTCTATTGTAGTGTTACCTCGAATTTTAGTATCACATCCTTTTAGGTGTAGCCCATTCTGACAAGTCATATTGATTTCATATTTGTTTGCAACTGTCTAACAAAATAAAATATATAAAGGAAAGCCCTAGATGATTATTAGATCTAGGCAGCTAATATTCTCAGGGCTACACATCCCTAAAGGTAGAACAAAATAAATAATGTAAGTGCTATAGAACTAAACTAAAAATAGCAAGTGAGTTTCCACAATAGTTCAATATATATATACCGGTAGTTCTTGTTTCAACAATCAGTAAGTGACATAAAAATATCCCACACACGAAATTTCGTGGAAATTCAAAAACCCTTTTTATATCCGTTTTTTAACAAATAGCGACTATAGACTTATTTAAAATAATTATAAAAACTCCCCTCCCAACTGTATGAAGTAGTGATAACCTTTATACCACTGAAACTTATGAGCTGAAACTTCCTGTACACTTACTAAATGGAAGCTGCTCAAGTCAGTTGACTTCACCCTTCAAAGGAACCTTAATGCACTGATTTGTCATGTGGAGCAATTACAGTTTAATTTTAAAAGAAAGCACAGGTATTTTTAATCATTTAATAATTCTTTTAAAACGTCATGTTTAAAACATTACAATATTGTTGTTTTTTTTTCCCTTTTTTATGAAGAAAAGACAAAATCTAATTTGGTAAACTGTTATCCGTTGCACAGATGCTTATTAATCATCCTTTTTTCAGCCATTCACAACCATTCTCAAGGCCACTGATTTGACAAATGGTATAGTTTATGTATACATTTTTTTGTGTTAGGCTGGAAGCCCATTATAAAAATTACCATCCATGCTTTCTTTACACTACTATTTTTACAAGTTACTCTTGAGATGTTCACCATCTATTTTCATATCATAACATTATATAGTATTTATGCTATTTTTTTTAAAGCGCTAACCCTCAAGAATAGTGTTCAGTTATTCAATATGTTTACTGTTTATATGGAAATGCCCCTTCCATTATTCTACTGTAAATTATCTTTTTTAGCGCAGGTGACTGCAACTTTTTATTAATAAAAATTTAAAAAAATCTAAAATTTTAAGGCAAGATGTCAACAAAAACTAGTATGTATGAGAGCAATTGACTTTTTATAAACAGCTAAATTGATACTGTACTTTAAAAAAAAAAAATGGCAGTAATTATTAAATATAAGTTGATTGTATAGGAATTGGCACAGCACAATAATTTAAAATATATGTAAAAGTTATGGATCTTACCTACTTACTTTTTATTGTGCTACAAAGCATGCAGATTATGCTTTTCAGAGGCAGCAGTCCCAGAGAATGAAGAAAAATGAAAGTAGCAGTAATGGTCCACATGTAATAACTTATAATTAATTAAGATCAGTATAAACTGCTTTTCAGTAAACACATTTTAGACTAAAAATAGCTGGTGTCAGAATTTACTTCCAGTTTGGACAGACTGTACTTTTGCTTCCATGCAACTGTGTCATTACTGCACAGCAAAGGTAAATTACATTCTGCCAATAAAGATTAGCAGGTTGTAACATAACACATATGATTTTCAACCCTATTTTCTGTATTAAAGTGTTTTTAGTAAAATAACTTTAGATTTATTATTTGACTTTCTTTACAACAATTTGTAGTGCAGATTTTTTTTTTTTAAAGGACCTGTTTGGTTCTTTATTTAAAATATCCTCATATAAAGATCCGTGTTTGAATGTGTGGAAAAAAATAAGGCCTTAAATGTACTTTTTGATATTTAATTATTCTTCAGTGTAATCTACTATGGTCATTTCTGCTGATCAGCATCCTTAGGTGAGTGGAGACTTTGGAGACTGCATGTCAGCAGGCCAAGCTTGAAACATATGTAAAGTCCAGCCATCTAAAGGAACTCCTTACCCCTTATGTCCCAGCTCATGCTCTGAGATGTGCAGCCGAAAATCTATTTACCAGCCATAGAATCTCTTCATAAACCTCTGGGTCTGGATCTTTTATGTATCTTATACCAAGATTCTGAAACTCACTGTCATGCTCAATAAGAGCCCCTTGTTTGGACATCTTCAAAAATAGCCTGAAGACCATGTTCTTCATTCAGGCCTTCCAATACATTATAGTTCTCTTTATATATTTTTTTGTTTTTCTTATCCTTAGATGTTGATTCCCTTCTGGAAGAAAAGTACTATATAAATGTAGTATTAATATTATTATTATTATTATTATTATTATTATTATTATTATTATTATTATTATTATTATTATAATGAAGAAGTATCAGCTGAGAAAAGAAAATGAAGCAACACCGCAAACAATAGTTGCATATAAAGGTTAATAAAGTCTATTCTCAAGTAATACTATTCAATAGATAAAGCAGAAAATAAAATGGCCTCAGTGCCTTTTATACCACGAGATTTCATTGACAGCATATCGTACAAGTGTTCCAGCATTGGTTCCTCAATAAAACAACTTGGTTAACATGAATAAAACAATACCATTGATGGCCTACACATGCATGATCATTAGCCAATAGGCAAAATAACTTTATCAAGAATTAATCTTTTGTCTAATTCAATCCAAGTCCTTGGTAGTTAGTGGGTGCAATAGTTCAGAAAACACACAAAAAATCATATTAAGAAAAGTGGTAGGAGGCACAATCTTCCAAACAGCATGGTACGTGCTTGCATTCGTTTTTCAATGCCATAGGCTTTATTTTTCCTCTTACAATTTATCATTTACTTGATTTCCTGGCTAATGCGGTCTATATAAAGTGCATTAACTTCCCTCAAAATGTAATATAATAGTTAATAATTTCACTCCAGTTAGTTAATAATCTCACTTTGTTATTTTACCAACTAGACATTATATTGATTAGCAAATCAATAAGCTAGTCTGAGACAAGTTAACATAGTGAGTCCTTACAATGTCTGGTTTGTTTTAGTGATATTGCTTTCATGAATACAAGATTTAAATAATTCATTTGAAACTAATTCTCTCATTAAACAGCTCCTTGCAAATGATGTCCCATGGTGCTTGAGATGGTTGGAAACAAAAATGGTTACATTATCCTTTCTTAACTTAAAAGCTGATTACAGAATTTTAATCCAAAACATAATTCCTTTGTGGTGTTTTAAGTAGTCAAATGTAAATGTGAAGAGACATGATATTATCTTTACAGGCACGGATTGAAGATTTAACCGAGCAGCAACTAAAGCTTAAAGAAGCCTTGAAAAGTAGCAAAGCTAGAGAGAACTCGCTCACCGAAGACCTTGAAAGCTTAAACCAAGAACTGAAGGGAAAGCAGAAAATGATTAATAAACTGCAAAAAGACAAAGATGAAGTAGATAAAGAAAATGAGGAACTGAAAAAGAGGGTAAAGCGGATGATGAACAGCTTGCAGGTAAACCTGTATTTGATTTACATATCCGATTTGTAATGATATCCTGAAGCTACACAAATAGTGTAGAAATGTTTGTGCTTCATTGAAGCAACTATGTCACTATGTCACTATGTGTTGAAATCCAATCATATACTAAGACAAAATTTGTCAAAACTGTGTATATACAGGGATGGACACAAGTATGTAACACTTAGGAGCCAGGAAGATTGTATAGAAACCAGACAGGTTGGTGCTATGAGCCTGGCAGGACTAGCAGCCTCAGCCCTTCATAAGGATGCACTATACATCTCAGCCCTTCATAGGGATGCACTATACATTTGTAAAATCATTTTGGAATCCTCTGGGAAATTTGCACCTGTGAATATATATATATATATATATATATATATATATATATATATATATATATATATATATACACACACACAAAAGTTTGCATACCCTGTTGGGAATTGTGAAATTTTGGCATTTATTTTGAAAATATGATATGACTGATCGTGCAAAAAAAAAATTATTTTACTGAAGGATAGTCATCCTATGAAGACATTTATTATGACATAGTTGTTTGGCTCCTTTTTAAATCATAATGATAACAGAAATACCCAAATGGTCCTGATCAAAAGTTTATATACCCTTGAAAGTTTGGCCTTGTTACAGACACACAAGGTGACACACACAGGTTAAAATGGCAATTAAAGGTTAATTTCCCACGCCTGTGGCTTTTTAAATTGCAATTAGTGTCTGTGTATAAATAGTCAATGACTTTGTTAGCTCTCACGTGGCTGCACTGAGCAGAGAAGAACTGCAAAAGATCCGCGTAACAAGGTAATGGAACTTCATACAGATGGAAAAGGATATAAAAAGATATCCAAAGCCTAGAAAAGGCCAGTCAGTACTGTTCAATCACTTATTAAGAAGTGGAAAATTCAGGGATCTCTTGATACCAAGCCACGGTCAAGTAGACCAAGAAGGATTTCAGCCACAACTGCCAGAAGAATTGTTCAAAATACAAAGAAAAACCTACAAGTAATCTCAGGAGAAATACTGTCTGCTCTGGAAAAAGACTGTGTGGTTGTTTCAAGGAGCACAATATGACAATACTTGAACAAAAATGAGCTGCATGGTCGAGTTGCCAGAAAGAAGCCTTTACTGCACCAATGTCACAAAAAAGCCCAGTTACAATATGCCCGACAACACCTTGACACGCCTCACAGCTTCTGACACACTGTTACTTGGAGTGACGAGACCAAAATAGACCTTTATGGTCACAACCATAAACACTATGTTTGGGGAAGGGTCAACAAGGCCTATAGTGAAAAGAATGCCATCCCCACTGTGAAACATGGTGGTGGCTCACTGATGTTTTGGGGGGGCGTGAGGTCTAAAGCCCTTTGTGAAAATTGATGGCAAAATTAATGCAGCATATGATCAGAAAATACTGGCAGACAATTTGCATTCTTCTGCATGAAGGCTGTGCATGGGAAGCTCTTGGACTTTCCAGCATGATAATGACCCTAAGCACAAGGCCAAGTGTACACTCCAGTGGTTACAGCAGAAAAATGTGAAGGTTGTGGAGTGGCCATCACAGTCTCCTGACCTTAATATCATCAAGCCACTCTGGGGAGTTCTCAAACGTGCAGTTCATGCAAGACGACCAAAGACTTTGCATGACCTGGAGGCATTTTGCCAAGATGAATGGGCAGCTATACCACCTGCAAGAATTAGGGACCTCATAGACAACTATTACAAAAGATTGTACGCTGTCATTGGTGCTAAAGAGGGCAATACACAGTATTAAGAACTAAGGGTATGTAAACTTTTGATCAGGGCCATTTAGGTGATTTCGGTGATCATTATTAAAACGGAGCCAAACGACTATGTGATAATAAATGGCTTCATATGATCACTATCCTATATTATAAAAAAATATATATATATTTTTTGCATATCCAGTCATATTTTCCAAATAAATGGCAAAATTTCACAATTTCTTCCATGGTATGCAAATGTTTGAGAACAACTGTATGTGTGTGTAATGTGTATAATATATATATATCACATTCACAGGTGCAAATTTCCCAGAGGATTCCAAAATTATTTTACAAATGTATAATGCATCTCTATGAAGGGCTGAGGCTGCCAGACACATAGCAACAACTAGTCTGGTTCTATACAATCTTCATGGCTCCTAAGTGTTACATACTTGTGTCCATCCCTGTATATACACAGTTTTGACACATTTTGTCTTAGCATATGAGTGGATTTCAACACATAGTTGCTTCAATGAATATCATGGTATGCAAACCTTTGAGCACAACTATGTGTGTATATATGTATATATATATATATATATATATATATATATAATTACATACATACAGTCAGGTCCATAAATATTGGGACATCGACACAATTCTAAACTTTTTGGCTCTATACACCACCAATGGATTTGAAATGAAACTAACAAGATGTGCTTTAACTGCAGACTTTCAGCTTTAATTTAAGGTTTTTTTCATCCAAATCAGGTGAACGGTGTAGGAATTACAACAGTTTGTATATGTGCCTCCCACTTTTTAAGGGACCAAAACAATTGGCCAGATCAAGAACACTCTCCAGGAGGTAGGTGTATGTGTGTCAAAGTCAACAATCAAGAGAAGACTTCAGCAGAGTAAATACAGAGGGTTCACCACAAGATGTAAACCATTGGTGAGCCTCAAAAACAGGAAGGCCATATTAGAGTTTTCCAAACACCTAAAAAAGCCTTCACAGTTCTGGAACATCCTATGGACAGATGAGACTAAGATCAACTTACCAGAGTGATGGGAAGAGAAGAGTATGGAGACAGAAAGGAGCTGCTCATGATCCAAAGCATACCGCCTCATCAGTGAAGCATGGTGGTGGTAGTGTCATGGCGTGGGCATGTATGGCTGCCAATGGAACTGGTTCTCTTGTATTTATTGATGATGTGACTGCTGACAAAAGCAGCAGGATGAATTCTGAAGTGTTTCGGGCAATATTATCTGCTCATATTCAGCCAAATGCTTCAGAACTCATTGGACGGCGCTTCACAGTGCAGATGGATAATGACCCGAAGCTTACTGCAAAAGCAACCAAAGAGTTTTTTAAGGGAAAGAAGTGGAATGTTATGCAATGGCAAAGTCAATCACCTGATCTGAATCCGATTGAGCATGCATTTCACTTGCTGAAGACAAAACTGAAGGGAAAATGCCCCAAGAACAAGCAGGAACTGAAGACAGTTGCAATAGAGGTCTGGCAGAGCATCACCAGGGATGAAATCCAGCGTCTGGTGATGTCTATGCGTTCCAGACTTCAGGCTGTAATTGACTGCAAAGGATTTGCAACCAAGTATTAAAAAGTTAAAGTTTGTTTTATGACTGTTAATCTGTCCCATAACTTTTGGTCCCTTAAAAAGTGGGAGGCACATATACAAACTGTTGTAATTCCTACACCGTTCACCTGATTTGGATGTAAATAACCTCAAATTAAAGCTGAAAGTCTGCAGTTAAAGCACATCTTGTTAGTTTCATTTCAAATCCATTGTGGTGTATAGAGCCAAAAAGATTAGAATTGTGTCGATGTCCCAATATTTATGGACCTGACTATATATATATATATATATATATATATATATATATATATATATATATATTTATATATATATATATATATATATATATATATATATATATACTCACTCTACCTTGGAAAATTGTATACTGCGGACTCCAACATATTTTTCCTGAGTATAATGTATCTTCATGAAGATCATCCTTCCAGGCTCCTAGAAAATGTATACAAATGTTCCTTGCTCAGACGTTTTACATATTTTAGTCCACCACTAACTTTTACAATAAAATAAAAAAAAAACAGCAACTTTTCTTGATGCTTTTTATTTGATAGGAACTGGCTGCTAGTTATGTCCTTCATTGTTTTGTTTAATTTCACAAAGTAATACAGTTGTAAATAAGTTGTGTGATAAATATGGACTATTATTCTAAGTCAATCAGCTTTTTTTATTACAGGAAAAAAAGTGCTTTTATATTAACCAACACAAGAATTGTACATAGAAATGTTGTTTGTGCTTGGTGTTACTATTT
Organism: Discoglossus pictus; assembly: GCA_027410445.1. Taxonomy (NCBI): domain Eukaryota; kingdom Metazoa; phylum Chordata; class Amphibia; order Anura; family Alytidae; genus Discoglossus; species Discoglossus pictus. The sequence goes on along the minus strand of CM050167.1, from coordinate 298,736,518 downwards.
AATGAACAACAAGTCATAACAGAACGGTACCAGATCATGTTTAAAAAGCCACTAAAGGTGGAATGTGCATAGGCGCCTTAAAGATCTTGATAGCAGTACCTAGAATTCATTGCAGTTCTGTTTTAAGAACTGTAGACTGGTTCTTGTTCTTTACTGGCAAGTGGTTTATCTTACAGAACTTTTTATGTAAGCACTGCAAATATACAATGTCACTATTATCCTTATATTTGTCACATGCCAACATATTCCACAGCAGACAAGGGTTAAGTACAAAAAATATAATATTAACGCAGTACAAAAGACTGTAGAGCTCTGTCTTTGAGTATAAAATCGAATGTAGATAATGCTTTTCCTCAAAGTACCTTACACTGTAAACAACAATCCTTGACATCCTCATTTGGTCTTTTGCTATATTTCCCCTGTCTATACACACATAAGTTATTTTCACTGTTCAAACAGGAAAGGTGTAAAATAATTTCTAGTTGCCCAAAGTTAACTGGAGACTCCTGATATATAAACAAAGAATGAATAAATAATTGAAGATGTAGGTATTTTCATTGAGTCGAAAATGAGCTCTGGTTATACAAGTCTCCATCATGCTTTTTCATGTACAAATAGAAATGGGAGATTATCTATGCTTTTTTTCCTCTCAGAGTAAGCCAGATTCAGAGGGTAAGTCCAATGTAATTGAAGAGCTGCAGAAAAAAGTAAGAAAACTAGAAATGGAGCTGGACAAGAAAACTGAAGAAACTGAAAAAACTCCTGTAAGAGACAAGGTGAATTACATTTGAATTTTGTGAATCGCTATGTGTAATCATTTTCTGAAGCTGGTTTTATAATTCATTGTGAAAGAAACACTATGGTCAAAACAATTCTATATAATCTTTTGAATAAGCTTGGTAATAGGCAAAATGTTTTGAAAGTAAAAAAAAAAACGACCTTTTATATTTTTCATTTTTATACAACATTACTTGTTGTTTTTGTCAGATGAGTCAGTCTTTTGCTTCTTAAAGAGGATGTGTTCTTGTAAAACCTTTGTGGGCAACAGGCACTTGCTGTCTTGTCTCCCCTCCCCCCTCCCCCTCCCATGTAGTGGGAGAATATGCCCAATATTCTCTGTTCATTATATATTTCTAAAGCTATATGATACAATAAAGACAAATATTTAGAAGGATTTGTAAAAACTTGTGTAAACCAATTAATATTGTCTTACTAGCTACTTGCCTGTCAAAAATGACAGGACTAAAATTGTAAGCCTGGCAATGCTGTTTGACATCCAATGTGAGCACCTTCGAGTCTTTCCCCCTGTCTACTTACTCCCTTGTGTCTCATATGCCCCTCCTCTCCCTCCTTTGTGTCTCATTTCCCCATCTCATCTCCATCCCTGGTGTACCTTTTTTCTTTTCCCCCTCCTCTCCCCCCCTTGTTTACCTGTTCCTTTCCCCATCCTCTCCCTCCCTTGTGTCTCCTTTTCCCCATCCTCTCCCTCCCTTGTGTCTTCTTTTCCCCCTCCTCTCCCTCCCTTGTGTCTCCTTTTCCCCCCTCCTCTCCCTCCCTTGTGTCTCCTTTTCCCCCCTCCTCTCCCTCCCTTGTGTCTCCTTTCCCCCCCTCCTCTCCCTCCCTTGTGTCTCCTTTTCCCCCCTCCTCTCCCTCCCTTGTGTCTCCTTTTCCCCCCTCCTCTCCCTCCCTTGTGTCTCCTTTTCCCCCCCTCCTCTCCCTCCCTTGTGTCTCCTTTCCCCCCCCTCCTCTCCCTCCCTTGTGTCTCCTTTTCCCCACTCCTCTCCCTCCCTTGTGTCTCCTTTTCCCCACTCCTCTCCCTCCCTTGTGTCTCCTTTTCCCCACTCCTCTCCCTCCCTTGTGTCTCCTCTTCCCACTTTTAATTTGAGGCTATTTGTTTTTTGTTTCAGGTCATTCCAGTTCAGTGGTTCGGGCGTTAGTCGTTTTTTTGCGAGGCACATAGTGTATGTAGGGGTTTCGGTCTCAAGTCGTACGGGTCGTATATCCTGCGTGCCTCAAAGTCCCACCGACTTCGCGATGAGCCCTGCAATGAGCGCCTTTGGCGCTCATTGCAGTCTAAGTCCCGCGTGCCTGGTTGACGGCTCGCAGTTCTGGCCCTATGGGCCACAAAGTGTGACCAACATTGTAAGCGTTCCAGAAACTGACAACTATTCTAGTGACTAGCGACTTGCCCGTCAAAAAATTACGGCAATAAAATTAATTAATTTTTAAATCCTAAATTAATATACTTTACCAATTTGTAATTAATATATGCAGCATTTGATGTTCCTGCAGCATACAATGTAGATTTGCAGTGTTGTTGAGCTGAGGTGTAAGTGTCAGCAATGTGTGTAGTGTAAATAGGCCGCATGCCCGAGGGGAAACCGTCTGTGTAGCTGTGTACTTACGCATTCTGTAAGTTAGTGTTGTAAAATGGCGTTGAATGTGTATGTGGTACGCAGGTGTGGATGATTTAGCGTTCTTGCTAATGGTGTTTGTTGTACCTCGTACGGGTTTTGTAAAAGTCGTATGTGCTTGACGGTGTGTTTCGACTTTAGGGGTCGTGAAGCCTCGTTTTCTTTTTTCGGCGGCCATTTTTTCTCTTGCTTAGGTGATTTTCGAGTGTCTAAACTTTATAAATTGTACTTTAAGGTGTAACCTGTCTTCCACTTTTTTTTTTTTTAAAGCCTCACTTTTGTGGGCGTTTGTAATCGTTTGTGAGGAGCCGTAGAGCCTCCACATCTGCAAATGCGGCCCTTGCTTCTCGAGGGTCCGCATTGCAGCCGATGTGGGAGCCTCCACCTCTGCAAATGCGGCCCCTCGCTTTGCTAGGGTCCAGATTTGCGGTCCGAAAGTCGTACAGGGTCGTAGGGATGAACGCCTATGGCGCTCATCTCCACCAGCGCAAGGAGCGCCTTTGGCGCTACTGACCAGCAACCAGTACGCGAACCCGCAAGCGTTAGCAACGACCCGTATTGTGATAGGTCCTTCTTCTTAAAATATAACCTTTTTTTTGTAAAGCTATAAAAAATACTAAAAAGGAGAACCGATGTAATTTATTAGTCAAAACACCATTTCAGAGTCTGTATCACAGAACTCTAAATAGGAGCAGATACCTTATTCTGATATGATAGAAATTGCTGATCTAGTGGGTAAATCTGAATAACAACATTTATTTTTGCACTGATGGTAGAAGAAATTCAATACATCACAACTATGCTATTTGAAGGTCCTATAGGATAATATTAATTGTTTTGAGCCAGTGAGTGCTAACAAATCCTTCTAAATATTTGTCTTTATTGTATAATATATGTTATGTTGTAGGAGTAGCACCAAGTACTTGAGAAATGAATCTAGTACTTTAACTTGACACAAAGATACAGAGACCTAGTGCAGGTTATTTCGTCATAGGATATTTCTAAAACTGCTGAATAATAAAACCCAACTGCACTCTTAAATATTTCTCAATAAATAAATATATATATATATATATATATATATATATATATATATATATTTATATATATATCTGTTACCAATTAATTCATTTCCTACAGCAATTTTACCATTTTGCTTTTGGTAAAATAAAGAAGTTTACATCACTGTAAGGCGCGTTTGACGATTCAGGGGCTGCATATGAGGTCCATTGAGTTAAAAATGTTGTAAACTAATGTGCATTCCGTTACTGGTACTAAAAGCTCTGGCACTCACAGATGCTACATCCCCAGTATGTAGATTGAATGTGCTGTCTAATCAGACTTCTCCCACTTAATAAAGTTCATTATCAGAAACCAGAATGGTAAATCCCACAGTATCTGTTGCATATACAAGACAATATGTTGTTGTTGTTGTTGTTGTTGTTGTTATTTCATTTTCATTTTAAAATATTTAGCACATTTTCAAGTGTAGTTCTTCAGAATTATGCATTTCAAAATTAAGACCACTCAAGCTTTACAGTGTTAAATTAGAAATGTTTGAAAATGCTAATACAGTAAACTCTAAAACTTGAAGTTTAACACAGTCCAAAAGTTTGAAAGCTATTAATACTTTAAGTCTCTATGTCAGTATTATCCCTGTTGACTATTTGTAACAGGGATAAGGCATGTCACAGATTTCTATATTGTTAGCCTGTTGAATAAATTCTTAGATATAGGATCATCTTAGAAAGTAGTGGAATGTTACAATCCATATATACAGTTACTATACAATTATTTTACAGACTTGGGCTTGAGTTTTGTCTAAATATTAACAACAAATCACACATACATGTTTATAGTGATGAAACAAAAACTGCACAGAAAACAAATCTGGGCACACGGCCCAATCCGCTTCTCTTGAATGAGAAATCATGTCCCTCTTCTGCACAAAGTCAATTTCCTTCACCCACAACAAGGTTATCACTCTCTGTTTCTACACAAACCAATAGTGTGATTAGAAAGTGGCTGCGTGTGTCTGACAGTACTATCGGTCACTGATACTAACTCATTGATGGTTCAGTCTTACTGACCTCAAGGCAAGATAACATGTTGTATATACCTGAGACACCAAAGTGATTACTATACTTGTATTAATCTGCGGTATGGTAAAGTTGATGAGATTACTGCCTGTATGCATGAACACCATGAGCCTGTATCTGTGTGTCTCTCTCTCTCTCTCTCTCTCTCTCTCTCTCTCTCTCTCTCTCTCTCTCTCTCTCTATCTATCTATCTATCTATCTATCTATCTATCTATCTATATATATATATATATATATGTGTATATGTGTATATGTATGTATATATGTATATGTATATATATATTATTTTATTTTTATTTTTTTCTAAATGGCACCATTAGAAAAAGAGAAGCTGGCTATTTCAAGTTTTTATTTTTATTTTAAATCTTTGCATGTATATGTATTTGCTATTTTGTTATAAGTAACTGTATGAATAGGTGCACTTATACTAATGATATCCAACAATGACACTAAAGTCCCATATTTTTTCTTACACTATTTTATAGATTTAAAATTGATAGTGGGTAAAAATATATATTTTAGATTGTTTATTGTCTTTATGTCCTTTTATGGTCCATAATAAGCAAAATGTTTTTAGAAAACAAATCAGAAAGATTCCTTTAAATATTGTATTTTCATATGCACTTTTTCTTTATAGGTGGGTTTCATTTCTTTAAAGGTATATGGAAGATTCCCTGATTTTAATTAAACTACCTAAGTGTTTGTGTGCATATCTAAACATCATAGTATTAATAAGTGCTTAAAAGCTCTGTTTTCAATTACTCAAATTGTTCAAACAGTCCCTGCAAAGGTCTGCCTCCACAGCTCATACATATAAAGTTTCCATTAATACTAGATGTACTAGCCACTTTCAGACTGTTTCTCAACATCATTTTTTGAATAGTCGCTGAGATTCTGTAAGCGGCTATTGTATGTATGAGCCGTGGGGGCAGACCTTTGCAGGGACTGTTGGCATATCTAAACATCATTTTATTAAACCTCCCAAACACACACACACTTAAGTATTTATTTAAATATTAAAAACATGGAAACTTCCATGTACCTTTAACTTCGGTTCTTCTCGCAAATGTTATTTCAGAATTATTACTGAGCATTCCATTTGTACAACGGAAAGCACTGGCAGTTTTAGCCGCCACGTTCTCATTAAATGCAGAGAAAGGAATCTGCACGAGATATCCTTCCAAATCAGGAATTAGAATGACAGAAAGCAAATTGGTAGATTGCACTGTATGATAATGTAGTAACAAATGTAACCTTTAATGTATTAACAGGTTGCCTATATTCAAGTGAAGTTCGTCAAAAGTGTATTTTACATATAGTGGTCCTCCGTATATTATCTTGTACATGTAATTATAGTGCATGCAGTTATAGCAATCACTATTCAGTTGTAATACTGTATTTATTATGCTTTGGGAACAAACTTTTAAATAGGCTGATATTAACTTAATCAAAAAAGAAAAAAGTAGCACTGATATAATAAAAAGTGAAGGCTAAGTGCATTTTACAAAAGATGCTTACACAGTGGGTTGTAAAGAATACTGTAATTAAGCAAACAAAGGTCCTTGGAGAAATTTACAGCACATAAATTTGATTAAAACTTAATTTTAAGTTTTTACACTTACATGTTGAGTACAAAACTGATGTTTATGCAGGAATATCTTCAATAATCGCAAAATGTAACCATATCAATTATTGCTGTCAAACTAGCATATTCTTTTTATACATACTATCAGCCTTATTAAATTGCAATTCGGCAGTGTTACTGCGTCCTTCAGTAGAACGGATGCAGCAAACAAATGGACAATAGCATGTGTGGTATATAGGTGATGTCATAAGCTGGATCAGAAAGGCTGACCGCTCACAATGACAAACTTGTATAGGCTGATGTCATCAGTGACCAACTGTCACTTGTTCATGCAAGAAAAATATATATTTTATCAACCCTTACTGAGAGAGTTAAATAATGTCTATTGATAAGGGGGCTTAGAGAGGGGAAGGTCCTATATAGATAATGTATGCTTAAAATACCCAATTTTCACATTCAGTTATCTGATACTTCAGTCAATTATTTTAGTAACAAACTAATCGCAATAACACCACAGTATTAATTATTGTTGCTGTAATCTCAGTATTTTAACTAACTCTGTTAAATATTTCAAAGCATAACATTTCTGAGGTTGATAATTGTGTGATTATTGCTTTTTTTTTTATAGAAATGTTTACTCGCCTTTTTAATTACTCACAAACTAAACATGGATTTTCTCCACAGAGCTCTAAAGAAGAGATAATTAGATGGGAAGAAGGTAAAAAATGGCAAAACAAATTAGAAGGTTTGCGAAACAAGCTGAGAGACAAGGATAAGGAAATGGATTCTTTGACAAAACAGTTCACAACCTTGAAGGAGCTGTATTCAAGGTGAGTTGATTTTTTACTTTTCTCTTTATCATAATTATGGTTAAGAAAAAGAAAACACAAATGTGTCCACATGTCTCAAACAGCCCAGGAGACTTATGTTCTCATAGATTTTCTCAGTAAACCGTACAAAAGATACTGATTCAGTAAATGGTACCATCTTTTGCCACTTATTGTGAGATCCATTTAGGCTTATTTTGAGCTACCCAGGTAGCCTTCATTATTATTATTATAGTTTATTTATAACGCGCCGACATATTACGTAGCGCTGTACATAAATTAGGTTCAGACAAAGATAAATACAGATTAACATTTAGCAAAGGAAGGTGGGCCCTGTCTTTGAGCTAGGAATCCAATGTCCATGGTGAATTCCCAAAGTACTTACCTTCATAGCCTTGAATAAGGGTACCAGAAACCCTCACGGTCTTCAGTTTCATCATTATATAAGACTAACCAGTTTGACCAGTTACCTTTATCTGTGAACAGTGCTGTCTCCGCTGCTGAGGATTCTGGGTAGTGACATGTAAATGAGGCTGTACAGCCTTTTGCCTCTAGCCCAATTAACAGAATCCATTTAGACTCGTGTGCCAAACTCCAGCAGTCTTGAATGGGTTCTTCAATCACTTTTCTACTAACAATCATGTACATACCTTCTGGTATCATAATTATTAAAATGACATTTCATTTGTCCAAATCGCAGTTACGTGAGCCCGTAAATGTTACTCCTATTCAATTAGCTACATTTTGTTACTCGCATTTGATTTGCGAGTTACAGGCTCAAAGGTACTGAGGTTGTCAAAAACGTAACTCTGTCCTATATCTTCCTTTGACGTTTCAAGACCATAAATGTTACTAGTACTAAAGATGGAAAATCCATATTTAATTACAACAATTCAATCAGCCCGCAATTGCCTTTAAACCCGTAAATGGCAAATGTATCAAAATATTATACGAGTACTAGATAGGACTCGCAAATGGGTTAAACACCTATTCCTAACACTGCAAAAGCAAATAAAGACACACTACTGTACTTAAAAATACTGGGAAAGCAATGAAAGGCATAATAATTAATTGCACAACAGTCTCAAGCTCGCCAATCTGCAATACAAAATATTGTTATGTCTTATTTCTTACTTGCTTAAGTGATCATGGATTCTAAGTACCTGTTCATGGTTTGCGTGTTCGAGCTGTGAGCATGTAATTGCAGTTTTGAGTCAAATACATCTATATATGTAACACATTTTGAACCCGTAGCCAAAAGTTCGGTTTGAAGGTAATTATGGGCTTGCAATTGAATAGGGGACATAGTATGCAGAAATAAAGGGAGACAGCTAAAATGGTAAGTCTGTGTTTAAATAAAGTGTGATTAATAAAAGCTATTGACGTTATTATTCCATTCAGGTGTGTTTCTGTGCTTCAAAAAATGTCTTCATTCTCTAAGAAACTCTGCAAACATTCTATTCCTGTTTGTGAGGGCAAATAAGTGGGCATTATATAGGGGTCCTGGTTTGGCTGCAAGGAAGTAGTGACTGAGACTGTTATTACTACCTCCTCGCAGATTAGTTCTGACTACCTAGGAAATTATGTTTTCTAAAATAATCCAAACCGCATTTGACAAACAATTTTAATGTAAAAGTACTGAAATGTATAAGAAATAAATAATAATAATAGGGGGTGTTTCACAGTCATAGAAAATAAAGTATTACTTTAAGAACTACACTGATTTGTATAATTAGAAGTAATGACTGGTAACATGGATACATGGCAGATGATCATTCTTCTTCTTGTATAAGATCATATGAGATTATCATATATAGCGGTACTAAAACTACAAACTACTCAGTAAGCCTTAAAAATGTAAAAACAAATGTGAAAAAAAACATTTTATTTTAATTGCCATATAATGTTAATTTTAGTGTGAACATGCTTTACAAACCGTATTTATTTTTGCCCATTATATCATTGGATGTTGATTGTAAATTCAGTTGCAGTCGGTAATCATTGTGGGCTGGAAAATCTGACCTCAGACAATGCAGTATATTGTATTGTTCCATTAAGAGACTGGATAGTTTCTAGCCAGTGGGCTTATTCTTTTTGCTGCTAGACAAACCTCAGCATCACTTTTCTGCAGTGTATAGCTAGCTGCTTTGCTGTTCGCCTTTTAAAGGGACAGTACACGCAATCATTCCACATTCCTTACTCCAGCTCAAAAGAAAATAGTTTTACCTTGTGTATTCAAGCAAAGTAAAATGCACACATTTGATCACAAAGCTCATATTAGTAAGTGGGCTCAACTTTATGTGACAATGCCACAATGCACCAAAAACCCTCTAAACTATTTATATTATTCTCATAAGTTATTGCAAATTCATAAACATGCACCCCAAATTATTTTTATGTATAAACATGCTTAAAGGGCCCCATAATTCAGTACACTTTGGACCATAATACAGTAAAGATCTCCTAAAAGCAGGTTGAAATACTTTTTTGCATTTTTCACTGTGATATAATATCAAATCAAACCTGTGTTTACATGTGTCACTGACTGCCACAAGCCAGACAATGTCTGACACTTGTGCAGGGGTGGAAGGGCCAGATTCAATGGTTTGGAAGGCCTTATACAGCCCCTGGGCCTTCCGTTCTCCACTCCTGCACTACATACAGTATGTATATATGTTTTTAGAGACATATATTTCTATCAAGACAAACAGTCAGCATTACCAAACTTGATTTGTTGACATTTTTTTCACTAAATAGTATCTTTATTAAATATGAAAATGTTTGGAATTGTTATTTGCAAATTAACCTTTGTACTGTACATTAAAACATAAAAACCTTTAGTTATTTGATATTACCATTTGATTTGGTTTATTTCAGGTCTGATCAAGAAAAAAATGTGTTACAAAAGAAACTTAAAGGTCGTGGTGTCACTACAGATCAAGTGGTAGGAGTACGGACAGTGGAATCTGAAAGGGAAATGGAGGAACTTCGAAAGAAGAACCAGGAATTAGAAAATGAATTGTCTATTTTGAGGTAAAAATTGTTGTATGGGGAATGATTGCTTTGGAAAATCTATATGGAGTATTAATAGTGCTGTGAAGTGCTGGTACTTGAGAGGTTGTGATAGCTTTTTCTTTCATGATCTCCATTTTACAAAGCATATTTTGTTAATGGAAACTGAAGTTTAGATTCTGTAATAGAGAAATTGTGAATTCACAAACATGATCACGACCACCAGTCAGAAGTTTGCTAGACAAGCTAATTGTATCAATGCAATAAAGAAAATAATAGTTGATATAGTATACCATTTAATGGAAATCTTACCATCAAATTCACATTTTATGTTGTTTAACCCAGAATACAGTACATGACAAGCATGCATATACAGTGATAATTGCAATGCTTGCACAAGTCTGTCCCTGAACTTTGTACTTGGCCCTTTCTCTAAAAAGTATATGTATTATTGGATCACAGGTTCATGCGAGGGTGCCATACACTAGACTAGACCTCACAATAGTTGAACTATATTTTGCTGTAGAACTTTTACATATGTGATACAAAAGTATAGCTCATGTTTATTGTCTTTTTTTTTATTGCTAATCGGATCTACTCCTTATTGGTGCTTCACATTCATTATAGTCCACTACCATGGCTGGACCATGAATGATTACTCTGGGACTCGAAGTTTGATCTCCCATCTTCCTCTTCACATTAGACTGGCAGTCACCATATCTGTAGTTCACTCTCTGAATGACCCTTGAGTACACTCAGACCTCTCTCCCCATCTTTGCTGTCTGACCAGCTCTGAACAGCTCCTTCCCCTTCGTACCTAGCCTTCTCTCTCCGCCAGACTCCTTCTATCTCAAGCACTTTTCTCTCCTCTTTTTTCGCTCCACCATCTATGTTGAATGAACAATTACAAAGCCACTCACACTGAATGAAACGTACACTGCTTACTCGCATACAGTGTCTTGCAAAAGTATTCACCCCCCTTGGCATTTTTCATGTTTTGTTGCCTCACAACCTGGAATTAACATGGATTGTTTGAGGATTTGAATAATTTAATTTACAGAACATGCCCACAACTTTGAAGATGTTTTTTTTATTATTGTTATGCAAACAACAAATAGGACCAAATAACAGAAAAAGTCAATGTGCATAACTATTCACCCCCTTAAAGTCTATACTTTGTAGATGTTTGCCCATTCCTCCTTGCAAAACTGCTCCTGCTGGAAGGGGAACCTCTGTCTGTGGTACAGGTTTTGCTGAAGAATATCCCTGTATTTAGCACCATCCATCTTTCCCACAACTCTGACCAGTTTCCCAGTCCCGGCTGCTGAAAAACATCCCTACAGCATGATGCTGCCACCACCATGTTTCACTGTGGGGATGGTATTCTTTGGGTGATGTGATGTGTTGGGTTTGCGCCAGACATAGCTTTTTCTTTTATGGCTGAAAAGTTCAATTTTAGTCTCATCAGACCACAGCACCTTCTTCTATACATTTTGGGAGTCTCACACATGCCTTTTTGCAAACTCAAAACGTGCCATTTTGTTTTTTGCTGAAAGTAATGGCTTTCTTCTGGCCATTCTACCATAAAGCCCAACTCTATGGAGTGTACGGCTTATTGTCGTCCTATGTACAGATACTCCAGTCTCTGCTGTGAAACTCTGCAGCTCCTCCAGGTTACCTTGGGTTTCTGTGCTGCATCTCTGATTAATGCCCTCCTTGCCCAGTCCGTGAGTTTTGGTGGGCGGCCGTCTCTTGGCAGATTTGCTGTTGTGCCATGTTCTTTCCATTTGGTTATGATAGATTTGATAGCGCTCCAGGGGATCATCAAAGATTTAGATATTTTTTTATAACCTAACCCTGTCTTGGACTTCTCAACAACATCCCTTACTTGTTTGGAGAGTTCCTTGGTCTTCATGGCAATGTTTGGTTAGTGGTGCCTCTTGCTTAGGTGTTGTAGCCTCTAGGGCCTTTCCAAAAAGGTGTGTATATGTAATGACAGATCATGTGACACTTAGATTGCACACAGCTGGACATCATTTCACTAATTATGTGACTTCTGAAGGTAATTGGTTGCACCAGAGCTTTTTATGGCCTTCATAACGAATGGGGTTAATACTTACGCACATGCCAATTTTCTGTTTTCTATTTCTAAAAAATAGTTGTATGTATATATTTTTCTCATTTCACTTCACTAACTTAGACTATTGTGTTCTGACCCATCACATAACATTCAGATTAACAATACATTGAACTTAAGGCTGTAATGTGACAAAATAGGTAAAAAGTCAAGGGGTGAATACTTTTGCAAGGCGCTGCACATGATTAACAGGACAAAAGTGTATGAATGTGAAAGTTTTGTTTCTTTTGTGTTCTCTAATAGTGTAGGGTGCAAAGGTAAATGAGTAATGGAATTAAACGTGGGATAGGCAAGATGGGAACAGATGGTCTATATAATGTGAATGTTAAATAATATTATTGGGTTATTTCTAATAACTATTAACTTATGTGTAAAGTGATGCACAAACTCCTACTTTTGCAAAAACGACCAGCTCCTTCTCTCCGAAAAGAAAAACGAAATCTCCGCTCCTTGCGCCCAACTCACTGGTTGACTAAATAAATATATATATATATATATATATATATATATATATATATATATAATCATACATACACACACAACCGTATTCTGCTTCAACTGTATCCTTACTAAAATAAAATAACCCTTCCTACCCACCCACCTCCAATTGCTGCAGTAATCTAGCAGTCAAATTACCTGACTTACCCATTTGCAGGTTATATTATCTAATCACTACTGGTTGATAATATACTACATACTAGAGCAGGGGTGGGCAAGGTTAGTCCTGGAGAGCCGCACACAAGCCTAGATTTGAAGATATCCTTTCTGTGTACAGGTGAGTCAATCAGGATGACTGAAGAAGCGATTGACTTACCTGTGCATGGCAGGGATATCATCAAATTCAGGCATGTGTGTGGCCCTCCGGGAATTAACTTGCCCACCCCTGTACTAGAGCCTTTACTCTCACAATGACTTTCTGGGAAATCTCTTTCCTCAACCACTAAATAAAAAACCTTTCTAACTTTGCACCTACCTGACCCTTGCTGTTCCTTATCTGTTATTCTTGTACAAGGTTTTGTATCTTCCATTACCTCTAGAATGTAAGTAGCAAGTTTCCAATCTTGTAGGGTGCTTTGGAAAAAAACACTTTCAACAAAGATTCTACGCTCAAAACAGGGCCCTCCATTTTCTGCAATTGTTGTTTATTGTATTTTCCTTGTCTTTTTCCTCTGTACAGCGCTGTGGAATATGTTGGCGCATTACAAATCAAAGTTAATAATAATAATATATTTCAAGTGTAATTCTTCAAAACAGTAAATATGGCCAAAGTGGTCCTTTAATTATGAACACAGTAATACACATAATTTACAACTTTACACCTTAAAATGTATTTTTTTTTAATTGTGCTCCATTAACATTTATACAATTGAAAATTGAATATTTGGTAATTTTAGTTTTTATGAGTCCACGGAAGTAATATTATGAACTGTTCCAGATTTATATTTGTACAGTATATGTATACTTTTGAAATCTCCCTCCTTTTTTACCCTTTTATTATACAATATGTTCTTGTTTGACTTTCCTGATAAATGCATTTTATGAGTGAATGTAATAAAAATCTATAAGGACATATTTTTCCTCACGATTTAAAATTACTCTGAGATGAAAAGAAACAATTTATTGCCCTACTATTTAATCCCAAAAAGGTCCTTAAAGTGACTGCAAATATAACCCCTAATTATGGTGAAAAATCAACCTTTCTGGTTGAATTAGGCATTAAAATAACAGCTTTAATGCATCACTGGAATTAATTTGCCAGGTTAATGTCTGAAGAACAGATGATGCAGATGGCTCTTGAAATAATTAGAAATATTACACTTGGGTGCACAATATAATAATCTGGTTGGGAAGGTATAACCTCGGCATGCTAGCAGGAGAGATTTATTATTATTAACCTTGTGATCGAAATAACATACACGTATTTGAAATAGTTGCTCTTGGATATCTAGTTTGTCAAGCGTGATGTGAGAATTTAGAAAGTAACTTGGCAGTCGGAAGGAGCTTGAAAGTATGTTGATGAGACGGGCATTCAGCCATAATATTTAATGTTTCAAGTGCAATGAAAAATTGCATTAGTAAGCAAAGCCTCTGGGCACTGGTTCATGACCCCAAACTCTTTAGGCATCACACTGTCTAGATAATTGTTTTTGTAACCAAGCCATCATTTGCATCTCTCTTGTACATAGGTCAAAACAAGCTTTGCCTCGAGATTCTGTGGTAGATGACTTACATTTAAAAAATCGATATTTACAAGAAAAGCTTCAGGCGTTGGAACGGCAGCTTTCAAGAGAAACGGTTTCCAGACCATCAGTAAGTAATATGTATGTTTTTATTTAGTTGAGCAGTAAACCTTCAGCGGCTGTTTATTAGCTTACTGTTTATATTTGTATACATCAACTTAAAACTACAAGACGAAATGGCTTAATTAATTTTAAGAGGGTAAAAAAAAATACTTAAATAGCAAAACTCTGTATAGAATTGAAGTACAATATAACCTGCGATGTCCACTCCACTAGTCAATAATTGAACAAAAATGTAAACAAAAAAAATGTATTTTGAAAATTGGAGCCAAAAAAGGAATTATTTCAATCGTATCTCTTTCTTAAAATCTTCTTCTCTTTATTATGCATTTCAGAAAATAGTTCATCTAGTGCAACTTTGTAAAGGAGATTACAATATTGCATACATATGCTCTTTGCACAGTGACACAAGTTAATGTGAATTTGCACTTGGGAAATATTTCATATTTGTATAATATTGTAGTTGTATTGTAACAGATAGGAACTATTTTAGTGAAATATTTTAGTATGAAAAATAAGTGCAAATTCACATTAACGTGTCACTGCGCACAGAGCATATATGTGCATTTGGCCCACACGTCCCCAATAGCAAATTCACTCCAGTGATGGCTTGGTGCTGCTTTTCTACTTGCTTAGTAGGAACTTTCTGGCTTTCACCCAGGCACATCTGTCAGCTACTGCTCCTCTGAGATCCATCAAGCTCATGCCATTGACCGCCTAAATTCATCTCTGCCTCTGCCGTCTCCTTCTTCGTGTGCCTTCATTTTTTTCTCAGCATCAGAGTCTTCTCTAGGGAATCCTGTCTTCGCATGATATGGTCAGAATATGTGCTTTAACCTCATGATCATACCTTCCAGTGAACAGTTAGACTTGATTTCCTGTTATCGCTCTCAGCCTTCTTTATGGTCCAACTCTCGCATCCGTATGTTAACTGGAAATATTATTTACAATGATTAACAATGCAAACCTTTGTTGATAGTGATTTATATTTACTTTTTAAACCCTTGGCCAGACTTGCCATAGCTTTCCTCCACAGAAGCAAACATCTTTTAATTTCATGGCTGCAATCATCATCCGAAGAGATCTTGGTGTCCTGGAAAATATAATCTGTCACTACCTTCATTTCTTTCCCATCTATTTGCCAGGAACTGAGATTGCTTTTCACCATGATCCTCATCTTTTTAACGTTGAGCAGCAGGCCAGCTTTTGCACTTTCTTCTTTCACCCTCATTGATAGGCATGTCTGATGTTGCTAAAATTTCTCCAAACAATATTAATTTTGGCTTTGGATTTATTCAGCCTGGCCTTACGCATAATGTATTCGTATAAGTTGGATAAATAAGGTGACAATATACAACCTTTTTGCACACTATTTCTGATTTTGAACCGATCTATTGTCTCGTCTCATGTCCGGTTCTAACGTTGCTTCTTGGTCCACATACAGATTCCTCACAGGACAGATGAGATGGTCTGGTACTCCCATCTTTTTAAGAACTTGCCACATTTTTTTATGATCCACACAGTCAAAGGCTTTAGAATAATCTAGAACGCAGTGGTATATATTCTTTTGGAACTGTCTTACTTTCTCTCTTATTAAACAGCTATTGGCAATTTGATCTCTTGTGCCTTTGAATTTTGCAATAAGAGGTTCATAATGTCCAGTGGACCTAGATTTACTCAGCTCCAAGTGAAACTTTGCCAATTTTCTCAAAAGGGGAAAAAAATGAATTCCTTCCTGATACAGGCGATCGGATTTCTCCCTGGATCAATACTCCCTCTCTAATTAACCAGGATTACCCTGAATACTATTTTTATTTAAACATATATCCAATCCCTTTTTAAAGTGATCTATTGAATCTGCTGTCACCAACTCCCTTGGTAGAGAATTCCACAGATTAACCACCCTTACTGTGAAGAACCCTTTTCTTTCTTTAAAGTGGAATCTTTTTACTTCTAACCTCAAGGGATGTCCTCTTGTCAGTTGAAAACCTCTTGGCACAAAAAAGCTCCCTTGACAAATCTTTATAGTGACCCTTAATGTATTTATATAGGGTAATCATATCCCCTCTTAGACACCTTTTTTCTAGAGAAAATACGTTTATTTTGGTTAGTCTTTCTTCATAACTTAGCCCCTCCATTCCCCTTATTAGTTTTGTTGCCATTCTCTGTACTTTTTCAAGTTCTAAAATGTCCTTTTTATGAAGTGGTGCCCAAAACTGTACTCCATATTCCAAATGAGACATTTGTATAGTGTCAGAATTATATTTGCTTCCCTTGCTTCTATACCTTTCTTAATAGATGCTAATAGTTTATTTTCCTTTGCAGCTGCTGCTTGGCATTGAAAACTGTTACCTAGGTGGTTGTCCACAAGCACTCCCAAATCCCTTTCAATATCTAAAACCCCTAGATTTGTTTAATTAAGTTTATAAATTGGATGGTTATTTTTCCTTCCTTCTCATTTGCCATTTAATTGCCCATTTCTCTAATTTATGCAAATCCCTTTGGAGAGAAAGTACATTTATTTTCTGATTTAATTATCTTGCAGAACCTCGTGTCATCAGCAAAAATGGAGACACTACTTTCCAGTCCCACGTCGAAGTCGTTAATAAATATGTTAAAAAGGAGAGGACCTAATATTGAGCTCTGAGGAACCCCACTAAAACAACATTAAAAAAACAACCCTTTGCTTCCTGTCTTTTAGCCAGCTCTCAATCCATGAGCAGATATTTACTGCAATTCCTGTATCTCTTAGTTTGCACAATAGTCTCCCATGTGGCACTGTATCAAAAGCCTTTGCAAAATCTAAAAAAAATACATCCACTGAGTTGCCTTGATCCAGGTTCCTACTAACCTCCTCATAGAAACTAACTAGATTTGTTTGACGTGACCTGTCCCTCATAAATCCATGTTGGCTCATACTTATAATTCTGTTTGAATAGACATATTCTTGTCTATTATCCCTTATTAACCCCTCTAAAAGCTTTCCCACTACAGAAGTGAGTACAGGTCTATAATTCCCCAGAACTGCGCTTGCTCCCTACTTAAATATAGGTATCACCTCTGCTTTTTTCCAGTCATCTGGTAGAGATCATGGGTTGAGAGAATCTTGAAAAATTAGATATATTATGGTTTGGCTGTTACAGAACCCAGTTCCCTCAGTACCCTCCAATGTATTCCATCAGGACCTGGAGCTTTATTAACATTTATTTTTTCCTCCTCGGCCTGCTGATGGCCGGACTCCCACTCCTCCTGGGCCTAAGGCGCGGGCTGGGTGCGGAGGGTATGCCGCACGTGCTGCGGGTAGTAGGTAGGAGGATGAGCCGTGCCATGAGTTGCAGTCTTAGTGCGGTGGGGATGGGGAAGGTGCAAAGAGGAGCCTTGTGGAGAAGGATGAGCCTTGGGGAGGGGGTATTACCTGTGGGGAGGAGGAAGGCGGCCCCGCAATGAGAGATCAGAGCTGCTCATGGAGGTGTGAGCGTCGCCAGCGCTGATCGCGAGCCCTTCAATGAGCTCCTATGGCGCTCTTTGCAGCTAAGTCGTCGTCACGCAATGTTTTAAGTCCTACGGGCGTTGGGATGAGCTGAGCTCGTTGCAGGCTGGAAACTGCGTGCCTCGCATCACGAGATCCGCAAAGCGTGACAACATCTCGCAGTTTGACAACTATTATAGTTGATTGAATCCATGCTCTGTATATTCCATTGCTCATGTTAAACCTTAATCATTAGTGCTTCTGACTTGGTAAAGAGAGGTGCAACTGTTGAAAGCTTATCACTCTATATAATTTGTCCAGTGAAAAAGTTATCAGTATCCTAAAAATTTTTGATTATTCATCTATATTATTTGACATTCATGGCTATCCTACTATTCAGACTACCTCTGTAAATAGGGATCTGATATTAGAACGGAATAGAGGAGTACAAATATGAAAGCACCAATGATACCAGCAGAGTCTGCAAAACTACAATATTCTCTGATAATATTGTTCTGCTCATTGCTTATTTAGCGGTTAATGTAATATTGTAAATGTGTTACATATATCACAAATATCAGAATTTTTCACAAACCTACAGTGGCCCTATAAGAAGAAAATAAAAAAGAGGAATTGATTAGGAACATAAATACCATTTTTCTTGATGGAACAGTACAATTAAACTTTTTTGTTTGAATTTCTCATTGTCACCCCCATCTTTTATTGTGCATTGTATCTCTAGCACACAATGTAATTCATCTAGTAGAGTATGAATATTTTAATAGTTAATTATTTAAATGAATGACTGTAAGGAATATTTTTCTCTGCCTTAAATATGTTTTCACCTTTTTGTTTCTCTTTTCCTTCATATGCAACATTGCCACCTCTCACATGGCAGAGAGTAACAGGAGATTTTGATTCATTGGCTATTCCTTTGTTTGAGTGTGAAACAGGTAAAATCAGAAATACTGTATTTCCAAACAAAAAAAGAGATCTATTAAGGAGAACAAAGGATAGCAAAATAAATTTGTCCGAAGCAAACGGAAAGATTTTTGATGAGTCCTTGCAGAGTTCTTCAGAACGATTACTGACTGTAAGTACAGCTGAGACTCCAGTTACTCCCAAAGAAAATGAAATATCCTTTGACCAGGATAGAGGCAAAATACCTACTCCAGATAATGCATCAGTTATTCCAGGTAGCGAAGCAAAGTCTGAGACAGAGGAAGGATTGATTATTTCAAACGGAGTAACAACACCACTTCAAGACAATCCTTCAGCAGATGCAAATGAAAGTAATGCATCAGTTTCTGTAAGCCGGGAAGCAACACCACGATCATGTGATGTGTCCATACCTGCTAGCAGAGAAGCTTCTCCAAAGCCAGGTGATGTATCCCTCCCAGTGAGTACAACTGCAACTCCAGGGCTGGGTGATGCATCATTTACTCCAAGCACTCATGAAGAACCGGAGTCTGATGCTGGTAGTGGTGATGAAAATGCATCTGAAACAACCTCAAAGCGATCAAGTATAATACAAGGTGAAGAAGACTATAGCAAACTTAATGGAGGACTTAAAAGTAGGAATGGAGAACTTAAGGAACACAGGCCAACTGAGTCTACAATTTTTAACTGTGAAGGAAGAATATCAGATTATGTAGAAAATACAACTCCATCAGCAGCACATGACCAAAAATCTGATGAGCACGGTGATCACCCTGAAGATAATAAGTCAGATCTAGGATTAACCCTACTCAACCGTAAAATAGGATTAGGGTTGGAACACAATATGCTCCAGGTCTGATAATGTTATATCTGCTTTTTATTCCAATAAATTATCCTCTGTGATAGATTAAATTAAATATAGAACTATTTAGTTATCCAATTTATTAGCAGTAATTAGTTGCTTGCTTTCTTGTTTTAGTATTGTTAGTTTTATTTCTACCTTGCTGTAATATCCTATTTCCCATATGAGAACATTATATGTGTATATGTGTTGTAAAGCGTCATAATCTTGAACCTATCTTGAACGTGGGGACATTTTGTTGTATCTCTTTAATAGATATAAACCTTCAAACTATACTTTTATATTTTCTGTTAGACTTCAGGAGTAGGATCAGATGACCAGTATACCAGAGAGCTAGATCTTCAAAAAGAAAACTTAAAGTTGTCTTCTGAAAACGTTGAACTGCGTTTCCAGTTGGAGCAATCAAACAGAGATTTACCTCGGTTAAAGGTATAGTGTGCATCTTTACTTCTCCATTAACTGAATTTATTGTATTTTTGACATGGCTATGTGTAAATATAATGGACAATTTTTTACTTTTGAAATTACTTTGTGTGCTAATGTGTGGTTACAGGCAAATGGGAAGAGGTCTCTTGGTTTCTTACCCATATAATAATCTGTAAATCCCAATGACTTTCCCTTTTCCTTCTCCTTACTTTCTTGATATCCCATTCCCTTCCTGTTTGTGTAAAGCTCATGACTGTCCCCTTAATTATCTTTTTGCTTCCCTTCCTTTTTTATTCCCAGTGTTACTAGCCTTTGTCCACATTTCTCAGAATGCTTTGTTTTTTCTTCTTTTCATCTCCCCTTCCCCTTGTTTCTTTATATAATATACTTCCTCTACCATTCTGACACCTATACTATAATACTTTACCAATAGTTATATATGCAGGTTGAAAGTGACAAAAAAATCATAAAAGAAATCGTAAGTAAAACAAATTTTACTTACCAAAGCAATAACAGCACTCACTTTACTGTTCATGAAACCCCAGC
Organism: Discoglossus pictus; assembly: GCA_027410445.1. NCBI lineage: Eukaryota > Metazoa > Chordata > Amphibia > Anura > Alytidae > Discoglossus > Discoglossus pictus. Next base: position 298,715,902 of record CM050167.1, on the reverse strand, counting down.
TACAAAAACAGCTACAAATTAAAATTAGACGTAGTTTGTGGTAGGGCCAGTGCAAGTGGCACCCCCTACCAACCCTTCATACAGAATTTTGTTGTACATTATTGTAAGCTAACAATAGAAACCGACAAAGAGTTTGTTGTTACACACTATAACAATTATGTACATAAAAAGGAGTAGATGTTTTATTAGAAGAGGTCTCCATATTTTGAATTTCTCTGAACTGTGCCTTTTTTTCAGTTTTATATAAAAGTCCTTTATCGTGAAGTTGGATGCATTGGTATTGGTTATTATTGTGCTTGTGGTTTGCCACCATTTCTGCCATTTGTTCCTGCCATTTACCTAGTATAAAATCCCATTTTAAATGTTTTAAAGATGAATACTTAACATACCTAAATCTGGCCCAAAATATAGGTATTTGTTTTCATTCTTTCAATAACTAAGCTGTAATAATGTGTGTGTATTTTTTTCTAGGACCAAATAGCTAATTTGAAAGAAATGTGTGATCTTCTCAAAAAAGAAAAATTGGAAACTGAGCGTAAACTTGGAAATGTCCGAGGGGTAAGCACTCTTTGTATTTGATTACGGTATTTGTTAGATTATACAAAACTTTTATAGTCAAAATTCTTAATGCCTATTCTGGAAAATGTATAATTTTGTTTAAAGACTAAAAGCATTTTATACTTAGAAATAGCTTTGTTCTTATGTCTATAATACAAATACAGATGGTGACACTGGTTATCTGTTCAGTAAAAACACATACATTAGCTTTTGAACATATAAATGATGCCTATGTTGAGTAAATATTTAATACTCTAAGAGGCTGTTACTACCCCCAATAAATTTGATGAGTTCAGAGGCCTGAAAATGGCCTATAGCTCCCAGTTAGAAAACTGATGATAAAAGTACAAAAACAGCCCTTGAGAGCAGTTGCAAAGTAATATTTATGGTAGTGTATGTGATATACATTTTGTTTTAAGCATAATAAGGTGCATGCATGTAGCTTTAAGCTAGCAATGTTTGAACCATATGGTTAAACATGTATTTTGTTACTCTTGTTTAATAATACAGATAACGTACTGCAGTTTATGGGTGTACAATTTACATTTTATTACAATTTGTATTATGAATGATTTACAGCACAACACCATAAAATTATCTAATTTGAATTATAGCACAATTTTATAGCTCCATTTTCGATGACACGTAGTTGTGCAAGGTAATTAAATCAGATAATGATGTGCTTTCCCTCCAAAGGGATTTACATAAAATTGATGAATGGGCATCTAAATGGCAGATGAGATTTAATACGAATAAATGTAAAGTTATTCATCTGGGAAGGAAAAATAGCCATGCAATTTATAATCTTAATGGAGCAAATCTAGGGGTATCTGATATTGAAAGGGATTTGGGAGTGCTTGTGGACAACCACCTAGGTAACAGTGCTCAAAGCCAAGCAGCAGCTGCAAAGGCAAATAAAATATTAGCATGGGAAGGGAATAGAAGCAAGGGTAGCAAATATAATTCTGCCACTATACAAATCCCTAGTACGCCCTAATTTGGAATATGGAGTACAGTTTTGGGCACCACTTCATAAAAAAGACATTTTAGAGCTGGAAAAGGTACAGAGGAAGGCAACAAAACTAATAAGGGGAATGAAGGGGCTAAGTTCTAAAGAAAGATTAACCAAATTAAACTTATTTACGCTAGAAAAAAGGCGTCTATGAGGAGATATGATAACTTTATATAAATACATGCAGGGTCAGTATAAAGATTTGTCAAGGGAGCTTTTTGTGCCAAGAGGTTTTTAACTGACAAGAGGACATCCCTTGAGGTTAGAAGTAAAAAGATTCCACCTTAAAGAAGGAAAAGGGTTCTTCTCAGTAAGGGTGGTTAATCTGTGGAATTCTCTACCAGAGGAGGTGGTGACAGCGGATTCGATAGATAACTTTAAAAGGGGACTGGATTTATTTTTAATTATAAAGGGAATTTAGGGTTATCCTGGTTAATTAGAGAGAGAGTATTGATCCAGGGAGAAATCCGATCGCCAGTATCAGGGGTCAGGAAGGAATTATTATTTTTTTCCTTTGAGACAATTGGCTAAGTTTCACTTGTTTTTTTTTTTCTGTTTGCCCTTCTCTGGATTAATTAATAATTTTAAAATAATTAAATAATTGATTAATAATTAATTAACCACTAATTAATTACCAACTAATCCACATATTGCAGATCACAGGAGATCTTAAAAGGTTGAACTTCTTGGACTGAAAGTCTTTTTTCAACCTTAATTACTATGTAACTATGTAACAATTATAATGTTAACTAGTCGTTTGCCTGTCATAAATGATGGGATAATATATATATATTTTTCCCCTTCCTCTGTATCTCTTCCCCCCGTCCCTCCCCTGTGTTTCTTTCCTCCCCCTCCCTCTCCCCTGTGTTTCTTCCCCCTCTCCCTCCCGTGCCTCTTCCCACCTTTCCCTCATGTGTTTCTTCCCGCCCTCTCCCTACCCAGTCTCCCCCCCCTCCCTTGTGTCTCTTTTATCCCATGTCTTTTTTTGACCTATCCTGTGTCTCTTCCCCCGCCTTCATCTCCTCTCTTTCCTGTGGCACTTCTCCCTCCCTCCCCTGTGTCTCTTTCCCATCCTCCCTCCCCTGTGTCTCTTTCCCCTCCATCCCCTCCCCTGTGTCTCTTTGCCCCCCCTCCCTCCCGTGTCTTTCCCTCCCTCCCGTGTCTTTCCCTCCCTCCCGTGTCTTTCCCTCCCTCCCGTGTCTTTCCCTCCCTCCCGTGTCTTTCCCTCCCTCCCGTGTCTTTCCCTCCCTCCCGTGTCTTTCCCTCCCTCCCCGTGTCTTTCCCTCCCTCCCCGTGTCTTTCCCTCCCTCCCCGTGTCTTTCCCTCCCTCCCCCGTGTCTTTCCCTCCCTCCCCCGTGTCTTTCCCTCCCTCCCCGTGTCTTTCCCTCCCTCCCCGTGTCTTTCCCTCCCTCCCCCGTGTCTTTCCCTCCCTCCCCCGTGTCTTTCCCTCCCTCCCCCGTGTCTTTCCCTCCCTTCCCCGTGTCTTTCCCTCCCTTCCCCGTGTCTTTCCCTCCCTTCCCCGTGTCTTCCCCTCCCCCGTGTCTTTTTCCCCTCCTCCCTCTTCCCTGTGTCTCTTTCCCCTCCTCCCTCTCCCCTCTGTCTCTTTGCCCTCCTTTTTCTCCCCTCTGTCTCTTTGCCCTCCTCCCTCTCCCCTCTGTCTCTTTGCCCTCCTCCCTCTCCCCTCTGTCTCTTTGCCCTCCTCCCTCTCCCCTGTGTCTCTTCTACCGCCTCCCTCTCCCCCTCCCCTGTGTCTCTTTGCCCCCCCCCTCCTCTCCCCTGTGTCTCTTCTACCGCCTCCCTCTTCCCCTACCCTGTGTCTCTTTGCCCCCCCCTCCTCCCATGTCTTTTCCCCTTCCCCTGTGTCCCCCCCCCCCCCCCCTTCCTCAAGCTGTTCATGGCGCGTGCACGCTGCTCATTCCGAGCGATGTGCGTATGGCACTGACGGGCACACATGTGCTCCACTGACTATAAAACTATAACGATATACTATATTAGTGATGGGTATGGGAGCTAAACAGCCAAGCAAGCACTTTCTCAACTATATTCAAGTTTTTTGGATTCCTCCACGATTAAGACTACACTTGCAATGTTTGCAATTTACATGTTTTACTGATATTAATTTTCCACTATGCCAACATCTAGGAATCCGTCTCTTTTCCTCCGATATGTTTTTAATGATTTTTCGGTAAAGAGGAAATTTCAGGTTATGTCTGTGGCGTCCCCTGCAATTTTTTCACAGAAGTGCTCTGTGGAAACCTCATATTTTATTTCAAAACAATGAATTTGGCTTGACTGTAAAATGATTGCTATAAGCTGAAAAGACGTGTAAAATGCATGCTACTTCTAGAATTAATTTTGCTGATGTCTGCTTTGTTTTGTGAAGACGTGGGTCATGCTCCTGGAAAATACACTATACTTAATTTGAATTGCAATAGTGTGAACAAATAACCTTCCTTTCCACAATGCTGTAATATAATTGCCATTGTTTGTACCTGATATATATATCAGAAGACAGTGTTTGGATAACTAAAGCCAGCAAAAAACATTATTTTAATAACAAAAACATTTTTTTTTTTCTAAGGCTCAAAATCTAGTAGCATTTGCAGATTGAAGTTTATGATTATGTGTTTGTTTTAGAAGGGGGTTTGTCCAATCTTAACGTACCGTATTAAATTGTTTGCTTCAATTTTGTTAAGGCTGGAAGAAGCGGAAAGACCATCCCGGAGCTAGAAAAGACTATTGGTTTGATGAAAAGAGTGGTAGAGCGAGTGCAGAGAGAAAACGATGAACTGAAAAAAGCCCCAGGAGTTGTGTCCAATGAAAAATTATCAAACCTTGAACTGGAAAATGATAGACTGAAGGTATTTGTTTTCATCATACACTGGGCCATACCCTGAAGCTAGTATATATGACTTGGTAGGATGATATAGGGATTCTTTCCTATTTTGATCAGATTACTTGAAATAATAAAGAGTGAATTGTTGCCATTTTATATTGTAGACAGTAGCATTATATTATGAGAAGATATTTTAAATTGGATGAGAAATTAGTGATAGTATGAAGATGTGTTTGAGCGATTGTATTTGAAGTCCATCTAAGAGATCCGGTACAGATTACATGCATATTTTTCATATGATGCATACCAGTACAATGGTGTTAATTCATTAAAATTCTATACATTTGCTTGTCATGTTTGATTAAAAACTGTCAGCTAATTCACTAAATATGCATTAATAATATACAGTATGTAAAACAATGTCTTTATGCTTCAATTAACAGTCTTCCTGTTAATTAAAACTATGTTTCGGTACTGTGCTGTCAGTGTATTGAGAATAAATACATTAAAACACAAAATGGTTTAACATACAGCCTGTGCTGGGATATCACAATTTGCTATGCTGGTTCCTTGAATTTGCACAGGTTGTTGTGTGTTCAATTAGAAAAGCTGTTTAAAATGAAGTAAATTGTTAGCTATACAGAGTGAAGGTAGTTCAAGATTTTTTTATACTAGGATGTGAGGAAACTAATTGCTTCTTATTGCAGAGGCAAGACCCAATTAAAGGCCCACTGTAGACCAACACTTTCTATTATCAATTTAAAAGTGTGTTTTGTATACATTGTAGTTTTTGTGCATGGAAAATATAGAATTAATTTAAGAAAAATGTACATTGAAACCACTCTGAATGTGAAAACAAATAATTTGTCTAATGCTTTAGCCTTATCAGTGAATTTTGGTTGCTAATAATTAGCTTATAAAAACATACAGTAGCATGTTTTATTGCTTTAAGTGGCAAATTAAACACACACACTCACACACTCACTCTTAGTCAATCTTAAAAAGTTCATTCGTCATTAGCAGTGGGAGGGTTAATGTATCTTTTACTTAAACTACTAACATTCCTTACTGTATAAGTTAGTGAACTATGAGAACTTCAATAAACTACTTGATGTTGCCATGAAAATGAGATAAACAGTCTGCTTTTTCTCAACTGTAACTGACATACTATATTTATTATTATGCTTACTGGTTGGTTGCCTTTAGCTGCAAACCTTTTTCTAATTTATTTATTTATACATATTCAACTGAGTAAAGGGTTTCAACATATATATATATATAGTAAATTAGACTATCCTAAGACAGGGACTAACAAATCTTAGAATCCATGGCTCCTAATATTTTACTGCTTGGACTTAACTCTTTAGTTATTATATTATATATATATATATATATATATATATATATATATATATATATATATATATATATATATAAATATATATATATATATATATATATATATATATATATATAATCCTTTTAGTTAGTAAAACAAAATGTTTAGCTCACATCCTGACTGGCTCCAAAGTTTCATATCCATTTGTCAAACATTATCCTAAGAAAATCAATAATACAATTGTATATTGTATAAACTAAACAACAAAGTCATAGGTGCTCAATCCGAGAACAAACTTCCCTTAATAGGTTAGGTCTATGGACATGATAATCCACTCTGAGAGAAACCTCTGTTAGCCACTTGTGCCATTCACAGGGAGAAATATCCTGTAGTATATCAGTCTGGTCCCACTCATTAGAGTGATTACGGTATATATTGTAGACTGAAAAGAAAATATGGTGAATGTTTTACTTGTCTACAAGTGTTCTATTCTTGTTTTACTAACTTGACAACCTATTAACAGGTGAGTGCACTATATAAAAGATGTTCTGCGAAGCAGGAGTAAAATATTTGAATATTTCACGTTGATCTTGCTTTGATGTATTAACTTCAAATGGTATATGTATGTTTTGATTTCAATTCCAAAATAGATTTTCAAAAAGGGGAACTCTTTTTAAAAGCTAAAGATTTTGTTTCCCTTTTTTTCCCATTATGGTACACCTAGACTGAAATAGAAAACCTGCAGCTGCATGTGGGTGGACAGCTGAGTACGAGATATGAAGCAAAGACAAAAGGCATGGAGAAAGTAATTGCTGAAAATGAGAGACTGAGAAAAGAACTGAAAACGGTATGATCTAAACATATATAATCTGCATAATTTTAAAATAACTGTCATCACACATGATTAAGGACACTCAGGGGTACTTTACACTATAAATACTGCTTCAAAAATTAGTTTTAAGCTGTTGCATGTTGTTAAGTGATTTATCTATCACTCCCTTTATCCATTACTACAGTAAATACATAGGGCCCTATTAAATTCTCCCTCGTAGTTCTCTCGGTGCTCGCAAAAGGCAGTTTTCCTGCTGTTTGCGAGAACCGAATCTCTCGCAGCCTGCTTTACGATATGACTGCGAGAAAATGGCCGAGAATAGGCTCCGAGAGAGCTACGTAGCCTTAAATCTATGCACGAGTCTCGCATATCGTAAGAATCCCTACGTGGACAAAAAGTCCACGCAAGGGATCCGAAAGCCTCTACGTGCTGCCTCGGAACAGCCCGAGACAGCAGTGTGAGGCTCCCCCCTGCACCCTATACACATCCCCATGCTGCAGGGGTCTCTATCGGGACCCCTGCAGCACCCCCACATTAACCCCTTGCAGCGGGGGGCCCCGATCTGCATAGATCAGGCCCCCCGCTGCATTTAAAACTTTTAAATTCCCCGCCGCGGCTCCTTAAAGGGACCGCGGCACACTATTACCCAATCCCGGCCGCGGCACTTAAAATTAACCCCCCTCTATGCTGGGGGTCCCCATCGGGACCCCCGAAGTGTCCCCACATAAACCCCCTGCAGCGGGGGGCCCCGATCGGCACCGATCGTGACCCTGCTGCAATTCAATTTTAAATTTCCCGCCTCGCGGGTCCTCAAAGGACCGTAAAGGTCCTGAAAGGACTCGCACTAAAAATATTAACCCCAGGCAACTATAATTACCCCATTAACTCATGGTGGTCAATCCAGACCACCATAAGGCTCTAATTAACCCATTAACTCATGGTGGTCAATACAGACCACCATAAGGCCTAAATTAACCCATTAACTCATGATGGTCAATCCAGACCACCATAAGGCTCTATTTAACCCATTAACTCATGGTGGTCAATCCAGACCACCATAAGGCTCTATTTAACCCATTAACTCATGATGGTCAATCCAGACCACCATAAGGCTCTATTTAACCCATTAACTCATGGTGGTCAATACAGACCACCATAAGGCCTAAATTAACCCATTAACTCATGATGGTCAATACAGACCACCATAAGGCTCTATTTAACCCATTAACTCATGGTGGTCAATCCAGACCACCATAAGGCTCTAATTAACCCATTAACTCATGATGGTCAATCCAGACCACCATAAGGCTCTAATTAACCCATTAACTCATGGTGGTCAATACAGACCACCATAAGGCCTAAATTAACCCATTAACTCATGATGGTCAATCCAGACCACCATAAGGCTCTATTTAACCCCATCAGTCCCATAAGGGTATATTATTACCATTATGGGCCTGTTACAACCCAACATTAACCACATAAGTGCCATGATGGTCCTCAAGGACCATCATGACACTAACTACAAACACTACACTATAACCCCCAATAAACCATTTAATCTAAACTAACCCCCCTCTACACTAATCTATTAACACTTACACTACCTACCTACACTACCTACCCCCTAATAAACCTTCCCACCACTCTAATTACAAAAAATAAAAAACCTACAGCACAGAAAACAAAAAACCTACAGTACAAAAAACAAAAAAACCTACAGTACAGAAAACAAAAAACAATTACAACCCCACCCCCCACTACAGAAAACAAAAAAATACATTACAACCCCACCCCCCACTACAGAAAATAAAAAAATTACACACCTGAAAAGGAAAGACAGATAAACACAATACAATACATACATATAATACATTACATACATTACATACAATACATGACATTACATATAATATATTAAATATAATATATTACATATAATATATTACATATAATACATTACATACATTACATACAATACATGACATTACATACATTACATATAATATATTAAATATAATATATTACATATAATATATTACATATAATATATTACATATAGTCCTAATCAAATACCCCCTATCTAACATACAATCTATTTAATTTAAAATAAATCCTAACTATATCAAATACATCCCCCTATCTATCTAATATACAAAAAATCCTAACTACATACACAGACCATTATTCTAAAGTAAAATAAAATAATTACAGTCCTAACTACATACACAGACCCTAATTCTAAGCTAAAATCAATAAATTAAGACCACTTACCTTTAAGATGTTGCTTCAGATCACTAACCTATGGGTCAAACAAAAAATAAAAATTAGTACAAAACATTAACATCAAATAAATAAACATTCTATACATTCTAAATATTCAACTCACCTTTACAGCATGTCCAGTCACTGTTTAGCTCTTCCGGCGCGGCCCTGTTAAAAAAAAAACACAATACATGAATACATGAATACAATATATAAACAATAAATAAAATACACAAATAAACATCTAAATATACATTTCACTTACCTACCCGCGATGTCCCCGGCCTTCTCTCCTTCAGCCCCGGCTGGGCCGCGGAACCATTCGCGCTCTAAAAAAAAAAAAGAAAAAAAACTAACGGAGGTCTGCACTGGCAGACCTCCCCGACGCTACTGAACCTCCCGGAGTCGTTTCCGGGAGGAAATTGGCATTGGCGGCTTGTGATTGGCTGAAAAAGCTGTCTATCAATTTCAGCCAATCAAAAGTCGTCAATGTGTGAGCCAATCAGGATGGGATACACCCCAATATCCCACCCTGATTGGCTTAAACACTTGTCTATCTTTCTGGGAACCAATCACAACGCTCAGATGCCTTCAGCCAATCACTATGGGATACACCCCCACGGAGTGATTGGTAGAAGACATCTGCGCATCCTGATTGGCTCCTACATTGACGACTTTTGATTGGCTGACAGCTTTTTCAGCCAATCACAAGCCGCCAATGCCAATTTCCTCCCGGAAACGACTCCGGGAGGTTCAGTAGCGTCGGGGAGGTCTGCCAGTGCAGACCTCAGTTAGTTTTTTTTTTTTTTTTTTTTTTTAGAGCGCGGATGGTTCCGCGGCCCAGCCGGGGCTGAAGGAGAGAAGGCCGGGGACATCGCGGGGAGGTAAGTTCAATGTATATTTAGATGTTTATTTGTGTATTTTATTTATTGTTTATATATTGTATTCATGTATTGTGTTTTTTTTTTTAACAGGGCCGCGCCGGAAGAGCTAAACAGTGACTGGACATGCTGTAAAGGTGAGTTGAATATTTAGAATGTATAGAATGTTTATTTATTTGATGTTAATGTTTTGTACTAATTTTTATTTTTTGTTTGACCCATAGGTTAGTGATCTGAAGCAACATCTTAAAGGTAAGTGGTCTTAATTTATTGATTTTAGCTTAGAATTAGGGTCTGTGTATGTAGTTAGGATTTTTTGTATATTAGATAGATAGGGGGATGTATTTGATATAGTTAGGATTTATTTTAAATTAAATAGATTGTATGTTAGATAGATAGGGGGTATTTGATTAGGACTATATGTAATATATTATATGTAATATATTATATGTAATATATTATATGTAATGTATGTAATGTCATGTATTGTATGTAATGTATTATATGTAATATATTATATGTAATATATTATATTTAATACATTATATGTAATGTATGTAATGTCATGTATTGTATGTAATGTATGTAATGTATTATATGTAATATATTATATGTAATATATTATATGTAATATATTATATTTAATGTATGTAATGTCATGTATTGTATGTAATGTATGTAATGTATTATATGTAATATATTATATGTAATATATTATATTTAATATATTATATTTAATATATTATATTTAATGTATGTAATGTCATGTATTGTATGTAATGTATGTAATGTATTGTGTTTATCTGTCTTTCCTTTTCAGGTGTGTAATTTTTTTTATTTTCTGTAGTGGGGGGTGGGGTTGTAATGTATTTTTTTGTTTTCTGTAGTGGGGGGTGGGGTTGTAATTTTTATTTTTTCTGTACTGTAGGTTTTTTTGTTTTTTGTACTGTAGGTTTTTTGTTTTCTGTGCTGTAGGTTTATTGTTTTTTGTAATTAGAGTGTTGGGGAGGTTTATTAGGGGGTAGGTAGTGTAGGTAGGTAGTGTAAGTGTTAATAGATTAGTGTAGAGGGGGGTTAGTTTAGATTAAATGGTTTATTGGGGGTTATAGTGTAGTGTTTGTAGTTAGTGTCATGATGGTCCTTGAGGACCATCATGGCACTTATGTGGTTAATGTTGGGTTGTAACAGGCCCATAATGGTAATAATATACCCTTATGGGACTGATGGGGTTAAATAGAGCCTTATGGTGGTCTGTATTGACCACCATGAGTTAATGGGTTAATTAGAGCCTTATGGTGGTCTGTATTGACCACCATGAGTTAATGGGTTAATTAGAGCCTTATGGTGGTCTGTATTGACCACCATGAGTTAATGGGTTAATTTAGGCCTTATGGTGGTCTGTATTGACCACCATGAGTTAATGGGTTAATTTAGGCCTTATGGTGGTCTGTATTGACCACCATGAGTTAATGGGTTAATTAGAGCCTTATGGTGGTCTGTATTGACCACCATGAGTTAATGGGTTAATTTAGGCCTTATGGTGGTCTGTATTGACCACCATGAGTTAATGGGTTAATTTAGGCCTTATGGTGGTCTGTATTGACCACCATGAGTTAATGGGTTAATTTAGGCCTTATGGTGGTCTGTATTGACCACCATGAGTTAATGGGTTAATTTAGGCCTTATGGTGGTCTGTATTGACCACCATGAGTTAATGGGTTAATTAGAGCCTTATGGTGGTCTGTATTGACCACCATGAGTTAATGGGTTAATTTAGGCCTTATGGTGGTCTGTATTGACCATCATGAGTTAATGGGGTAATTATAGTTGCCTGGGGTTAATATTTTTAGTGCGAGTCCTTTCAGGACCTTTACGGTCCTTTGAGGACCCGCGAGGCGGGAAATTTAAAATTGAATTGCAGCAGGGTCACGATCGGTGCCGATCGGGGCCCCCCGCAGCAGGGGGTTTATATGGGGACACTTCGGGGGTCCCGATGGGGACCCCCAGCATAGAGGGGGGTTAATTTTAAGTGCCGCGGCCGGGATTGGGTAATAGTGTGCCGCGGTCCCTTTAAGGAGCCGCGGCGGGGAATTTAAAAGTTTTAAATGCAGCGGGGGCCTGATCGGTGCCGATCGGGGACCCCCGCTGCAAGGGGTTAATGTGTGGGGGCTGCGGGGGTTCCTATGGACCCCTGCAGCAAGGTGTTCATGTGAGGACACTTCGGGGGTCCCGACAGGGACCCCCGCATTGAGGGGGGGTTCATTTTAGGTGCCTAGGGGGGGGTTTGGAGTACCCCCCACGGCAGGGCTTATGTGGGGGACTGCCGCGGAGGTCCCTTTTAGGACCCCCGCAGCACTTGATGAGGAGTGGGAGCCTGCGATATCATCTCGCAGGCTGTCACTCCTCATGTACATTTACGCAGTGTAGATACGTACGGGCCTGCTGCGTAGCTCATACGTTGCTCGCAGCAGGGCTAATTTAATAGCATTGTAAGTTAGAGAAACTTTGCAGTACGTAGGGCTTAAGTAGAAGCCTCTTATTTACGAGGCTGGAATTTAATGAGGCCCATAGTTTTGACCTTTTTGTCATCTGTAGTGCAATTGTAAATATCTTATTCAGGTTCTATGATAATGTGATTGTAAATGAATATTCCACCCACAACAATATAAAACATGCGTTATTTCTACATCTGCATCACTCTAGGTAATAGGGGGCTAAATATACCACTCATAAACATGTCTATAAATAACTATTCACATAACCCTGTTATTCAGACATAACCAGATTATTCTGTTAGCCTTTTTACATCTGTTCGCATAGCTACACACAATCCAACCTGTTTTTTTTTAATTGTAATTGTTTATCATGAAACCACAGAATAAAACTAGATTACGTAACACAATATATCACATATATAGTTGTGAGCATACGAGCTGTTGCTCACGCTTGCGGGCTCGCATAGCAAGCCCGTGGCCCTCGCGAAGCGAGCCTGCGGCCCTCGCGAATCGAGGGTCGCAGTTGCTGGCAAGGAGCGCCTAAGGCACTCCTTGACAGCAACTGCGACCCTCGCAAAATTTATGTCGTAACGCAAACAAAATACGAGACGTTACGACCCATTACGACCTCGCAAAAAACGGCCGCAACACGCGCACATCAAAACATGAAAAATACAACAAATACACACAACAAATACATAAAAATCTTACTTACAGGAAGAGGGAGCATCCAGGACCTCAAAAACGAAAGTTACACCTCAAATTAAACTCAAATTAAAAGAGTTTAGACACTAAAAAAATTCTCTATGCGAGAGAAAAAATGGCCGCCGAAAAAAAAAAAAGAAAATGAGGCGACAGCAGTCTAAAGACGCAAAACGCCACCAAACACCTACGTATTTGCCGAAAAACACCTACAAGATTAGAAAACAAGGACGCAACCCGCGCAACCCCAAAAACATTACAAACACAACAAATACAAACAACAAACACATAAAAAGGTTACTCACAGCAAAGGGTGGGCACCGAGGACCTCTGCAAGTGAAGTTACACCTCCATTTAACCACAAATTTCGGAGTTTAGAGACCCGAAAATCACCTAAGCGAGAGAAAAAATGGCCGCCGAAGAAAACGAGTCTAAAGGTCCCTAAACATGCAAAACGCCACCAAACAGCTACGGATATTCCGAAAAACTTGCACGACATAGAAAACGAATATTATGAAAAACTTGCACGACATAGAAAAGGAACGACGCTACATCAGCCACATTATATACACCAAACAACCTTAGCTCACTTACAGTATCATTGCCGTCATTTTTTGACGGGCAATTCGCTAGTTTATGATAAAGTTCATATAGATGCTTTTATTGGAGACCCAGCCATTGAGTAGATATCAATGGCTGGTTTCATTGGGAAGCTCTGGTGAGGTTAGCCTTGCAATACTCCGTAATTTTTCATTGTATTTACATTTACAAGGGTACCGTCTAGCAACTCATTGTATTCAGCAGGGACATGATAGCCATCCCTCAAAGATCTCACCTGGGGTTTTTTTTGTTTAGAAAATAATACTTGTACTGATCAACACTTAAATATTTAGACCTCAGTCTCCTACTAGTGGCAATGGTCATAATAAGGGGGGGATATGAGATAACATATAAGCCTTTACTGTTCTGTGGATAATACAATTGTGTTACATTTTAAAGTAAGATCTTAATGAAGGTTACTTAATTATATTTAAGCCCCTAATTTGGGCAATGTATGTTAACTGTAGATGAAATACACAATACATATGTTACATCTACATATGTTACATATCTAAAGCACATTTCCTAATTTCATACAAGATGATTTGTGATTTCCAGATCCAGATGCTATTATATTAAAATTGTTGATCTGATTGTGTACAAATTCAGTAAATAGTGGTTTATATCCGTTTGCAATGGGAGGTTGATATATATTGCTAGTGTAGTGATGGTGAGCCATATCTGAACCATCATCAGCCTTTAATCAAGACCAATCTATCATTTCATACCTCAGGAAACAGAAACATCAGAAAAACTTAGGATAGCGAAAAGAAATTTGGAGTTGATAAATGAAAAACTGACAGTGAGTCTAGAAGAGACCAAAAGTAAACTGAACTTTGCAGAAAGCAGAGTACCTCAACTGGAAGGAGCTGACAAAAAAGCCTGGAAATCTGTCTACATGAATAAGTATGTATATATTGATCATTGTATGTTGCATTTTTATTCTTTAAAAATTAGACTTAGAGTTTTTATTTAATTTTCAGTAAGTTGTAAAATCCAGTGCACCATCTTCTTCTTTATATTTCATGTATGTGTTATTGTGTAAATACAAATATTTAAACCAGTTTTTGTTTAATTATTTCTCATTAGAATAAAAAATATTATATTATCCACAAGATTTACTGAAACCAGTCATCTGTATTCTAAAATAAGGATTTTATTTTTAATCTGTAATGGCTTGCTTTGTAATTAGCTGTTCAAGATGAATACAACTGTCAGAAATGTTGTAAAGAAGATAAGCCACTAAAATTATAAAAGTTTTTTTACCTTTTTATAAATATACCATATTATTTGGTTTGCAAATGTTCTTATATCAACGACAGCTGAACTAGTTAATCAAAAGTATTAACTAGAGAACAATGTTCTACATTTTCAGGATGTATGAAACCAAGGTGAAAGAAATGGAAGTGGAGCTTAAAAAAAAAAATGATATTGTTGGTGACCAAAAAAAGTTATTGAAAGAAGCAACTGAGCGTGAACATAAAACTGACAAAACTATACAACAGCTAAAAGATGAAGTAAGTAAAAAAAATATTTATATATATATATATATATATATATATATATATATATAGAGAGAGAGAGAGAGAGAGAGAGAGAGAGAGAGAGAGAGAGAGAGAGAGATAAAAAAAAAGAGAATGAGCTTTACCACATCTGTAGTTTGCATATTACCTTTTTTCTTTATTAGTAAACTACAATTACTGCCAAGACTGTAATAATATGATTGTCGCATCTATTCATGTTCAGTATGCAAGATCATAATATGTACTGTATTGAAACATGTTTTACAAAAAAAAAAAAAAAAAACTTTACGTCTTTAACTTTGATGGGAGAAAGTATTCTTGTAAACTAATGAGCTTTCCAATAGTCTTGCTGAAAGCACTATCAGTGTTAGTTGCCACATTTTCATTGTGTTGATAGTAACTCTTGGACATTCAAGATCTCCTGATGGATTACACTGTTGCATAATTATGTCTAAACTACAATAAATTAGAGTCTGTATTATTTTTTTTACTTTCTAAAACCATTTTGCTTATTTTCCAGTGTAGTTCTTCAAGATTGTATATTTTAAATATGACTTCAAGGATCATTTAAAAGTTGGGTAAAAAAAATACAAAAATCGTTAAAATTCTTAAATAAGACTTCAGATATGAAATTTGTTTAATTAAAATTTCCAGTTGTAGTACCTTTGATAAGTACATGGCACTTATATGTTCAGATTAAGTTATGATACTTGAGTTTAATTCGTTTAAGGGCTCTGATGAAGTACAGGAGAATAAACTAAATGATATCACATTTCTATGAAGAGGGTTTGCAGCAATGTGAATATCATTATGTAGAAATCATGATAGATGGAATAGGTTGCACATAGAAGCTGTAACAGCTGAGTTAATGCCAGCGTTGTATGATTAAAACTACAAAATGTACTTAAAGGGATATCTAAGTGAGCTGGATTAATATATTTCTGCACTATGTGGGCAAAAAGCAGCATGTGTATGCAGCATCTCATAAAACATTTTATTTTTATTAATATCTAAAAATCCCTCTAATGATTATGTGTAGACCCCCAGGGGTGTCTACACAACCCCCCCCCCCCCCCCCCCCCCAATCAGCATGCAGCACCTGGGGAGCAATAGTAACCTACTATTTGGCTGAGCGAGCAACAGCAGCTAATCTCCTTACAGCTTCCTCCTTGCAGCTTCCTGTCACATGTCAGTGATACACTACATTTCCCAGGCTCCTTTGCCTACATATCCCATGCTGCTTTGCACCACAGCCAATAGGAGAGCAGTGTTGTCACTGCTGGTATATGACTCATCCCTGCTTCCTGGCTATGATGTGTGGTGTTGCCATAGCAAGTAACATAGTGCTATGTCTGAAATCTTTCTCTAACCAGATTGGCCAAAACAAATTGGAGGGCGTGCTAACCTTAATTTTGAACTTTCATAAATTACAATACAATTTTCTGACTTCAAGGTAAGTGTTTAAATCTTTATTTTGGTATTTTTTCATGCAAACATTTTTTTTCATACACCTCTGGTTCTCCTCCATCGGATGCATTAATAATCCAGGAAATTTAGATATCCCTTTAAGGGCCAAATATACATTGAGGTTTTAAAACAACAGAGAACATGTTTTGTGAGTCCCCCCCCCCCCCCCATGCAATAGAAAGACAAACATTAAAGCAACCACATTATCGTAGGAGAGAAAAGTACAGGACCTGCTTAAGTTTAAGACTGACAATTAAAATTAAATAAAGTTTTAAGCGAGCCTTAGAGCTGATCCCAAATAAGTTAGTAGTAATGTAATGATTCAGAGCAATGCAAACTTACAGTGTTTTCCCACACTGTATAATGTTAAATCGATCAAACTGGACCAAAGAATTTATCATTGCATCTGTAATCTAATTTCTTGCCAAATTCCCCCAAAAGGACAAACCATATTTAAAACCAGTGGCAGAAATACAGGTTTTGCAGTAGGTGCAAAGTACCAGGGCCTTCTTAAATGATTAAAGGAGTGCAGATAATTCTTCTTTTAGAAAGTTGATTTGACCACCCAAGAAATCTGCACCAGCTGGGTGGCATGAAGCATCAGTTGTGTGGGTACATAGTTCCACAATATGTGTCTGCCTCCTCAAACAAGAGGAACGAAGCCCCTCACCAAAAACACTGCAATAGGTAATCTAACCAACTATACATATTTTGTTTTGTTTTTACCACTGCAGAGTATATAAAGACTAGCGAATTGCCCGTCAAAAAATGACGGCAATGAAATTGTAAGGTAGCTAAATTAGTAAATGAATATAGTGTAGCTATTTTGAAGCATTGTGATGAAGAGCTGGCAATCTGTGTTGATGTTGCTGCAGCATTAGTGGTGTGGAGCTGCTGTATAAGCATGCTGAATGTGTGCAGTGTAACACTGTGCGTGCGCGAGACCAAACCGTTAGCGTAGTCGTGTACTTCCGCATTGGTGTAAAATGGCGAGTAATGTGTGGTATAGGTCTGTATCGGAATATCCGTAGGTGTTTTGTGGTGTTTTGCGAGTTTAGAGTGCTGTAGCCTCGTTTTCGTTTTGTTCGGCGGCCATTTTTTCTCTCGCTTAGATTTTTTTTTAGTCTCTAAACTGTTTTATTTCGAGTAAAATCGAGGTGTAAGTTGCATTTTTGAGGTCCTGGGTGCTCCCTCTTGGTGTAGGTAAGTTTTTTATGTATGTGCTGTGTGTATGTATTGTGTTTTAAATGTTTGTATGTCGGCGTGTTGCGTCCGATGTTTGCGAGGTCGTAATGTGTGGTAACGTGTTTCGTACGTTGTTTGCGTTCCTCGTAAAATTTAGCGAGTGTCGTAATTTGTGTGTCGTGTTTTTTGAGTAGCGACGTGAATTTTGCGAGGGTTTGAGGCCCTTGCCCAGTGACCTCGCCAGCAACTGAGTCCCTCGCTTTGCGAGGGGCCTCAGTTTCTGGCATGGAGCGCCTTCGGCGCTCCATGCCAGCAACTGAGGCCCTTGCCCAGTGACCTCGCCAGCAACTGAGGCCCTCGCTTCGCGAGGGGCCTCAGTTGCTGACATGGAGCGCCTTCGGCGCTCCATGCCAGCAACTGAGGCCCGTGCCCAGTGACCTCGCCAGCAACTGAGGCCCTCGCTTCGCGAGGGGCCTCAGTTGCTGGCATGGAGCGCCTTCGGCGCTCCATGCCAGCAACTGAGGCCCGTGCCCAGTGACCTCGCCAGCAACTGAGGCCCTCGCTTCGCGAGGGGCCTCAGTTGCTGGCATGGAGCGCCTTCGGCGCTCCATGCCAGCAACTGAGGCCCTTGCCCAGTGACCTCGCTACGCGAGGGCCGCGGCTCGCTGCGCGAGCCCGCAAGCGTGAGCAACGACTCGTACGCTCACAACTATATATGTGATGTGCAAGGGTCATCCCAAATGTTTTTACACACACCCCCACTAGCTCAACCACTGTTTAAAACATATGCATGCTAGAAAATGTGTGACCCAATGTGCCTTTAAGAGTCAAGACTTCAATTTGCTCTTGTCATCCTATGTCACCCTGTAGTCTTAACTCTGTTTTTTCTTTTCAATTAAAGATAGAACTACTGAAGCATTTTCCAGAAGATGCAAAGACAGAAGAAGGCCTCACCAGGGAATTTCAGATACTCCGGTAAGCAATCATAATTATCTTGGTTTTTATTGGAAAGTCCATATGTTTATGTGCTAGTATGTAGTTAAAAAACAAAAACAGCATATGCTATGTTCACCTTGCAATGCATTCTTTATAGCACAATCGCATGCAGGAGCACACTGAATGTCTATTATATTGTTACTCAGTTACTTCAATACTGGGGTCTTAACAGACTGCGCTAAACAAAACTTCAAACTTTTTATTTTTATTTACACTAACTAAAATTTCTATTCTGGGAGTGGTAATAAGACAACCAAAACCAGTGCATATTACGGTCTACAAATTCAACTTTATGTATATATAAAACATTCAGTTTTCTGTGTAATAAACAAATTGTCTTAAAGCTTAAAGTACTCGTTATAACCACTCTATCTTCTACTCCTTGTGCTGTTTTGCAGATATTCATTCTCGGCTGGTTGTGGGCTATTTACAGTTTAAAAATGTGTTGTTGAGATATTACTTTTTTATAATTTAAAAGAACCACTGAAATCAGATTTTTATCAATATGCTTGCTTGAAGAATTTGAAGAACCACTGTACAACAGAAATGTATGCTTAACAATGTTGCATCTCTCTGTACATCGCAAGGTCTTCATAAAGATAGAATTATAGCAATTTATAACTTGCTGCCTGTGTAGGGGAGGAAGAAAGTCCTATTGTTACAGTTGTTCTGCTGGCTAAACCCTTGCCACATTAACCGGGGCAACATCAGAAATGAATATCAGCTATTTTTCTTGCTGGGAGTCTGGCACAATATTGGAAATCATTGGAACCACTATGGAGGAAGTCTCTTGAAACCAAATGTTGGTGTTTTTAAATGGCATCTTTTGCATGTCTCCTCCATTGTATAGTTGGAGACTGTGTTCTACCCCATAGCCCAGACATATGAAGAATACAGGAGATTGCTGTCACATGTACCACATAGCCAGTACTTGCCAGATATTCCTGCAGCTCCTTTAATGTTGCTATAGGCCTCTTGGTAGCCTCCCAGACCAGTTTTCTTCTCGTCTTTTCATCAATTTTGGAGGGAGCTCCAGTTCTTGGTAATGTCACTGTTGTGCCATATTTTCTCCACTTGATGATGACTGTCTTCACTGTGTTCCATGGTATATCTAATGCCTTGGAAATTCTTTTGTACCCTTCACCTGAGATCCCTCTCTGTGGACCATGGCTTTTGCTGTGGGATGCGACTAAGAACATTTCAAGAAAGACCAACTAGAGCATCTGAACTTTATTTGGGGTTAATCAGAGGCACTTTAAATGATGGCAGGTGTATGCTGACTCCTATTTAACACAATTTGGAATGAGATTGCTTAATTCTGAACACAGCTACATCCCCAGTTATAAGAGGGTGTGCAGACTTATGCAACTACATTATTTTTCTTTTTTTTTTTTTCTTCCCTCCACCTAAAAGAATTTCAGTTTGTTTTTCAATTGAATTGTACAGTTTATAGGTCACATTAAAGGTGGAAAAACTTCTGAAATTATTTATCTTTGTCTAATTTTTTTAGAGCACAGAAACCTGACATTTTAACAGGGGTGTGTAGACTTTTTATATCCACTGTAAAACATCAGTTGAATAATGACGAGGAAGTTAACAATAGGATTATAAGCCTACTCATTTTGTAGCCCTGGGCTTTCTTCAGGGATATGAGGTTTAAGGAAGGAGATTAAAGAGAACCTGGCGTGAATTAAACTTTTGGGTTCAGTGTGAAACTAAATCAGTTTTGTTCAAAAACAGGTAACTTGCATATCAAGATCCAAAGAGGATGGGAAAATGCAAAAGATAAGCTGTATGTAAATAGATAACTGGTGATGTGAGGACTCCTCAATCTCCTATATAGTAACATATGAATAGGACTGAGTAGCATTGCCTCTAAATGCTTGGGAGCCACATCATACTCCTTTTAAGAGTATGATGATGTTTGTGATCTGTAATTACAGTGTGAAATTTAGTTTTACGCTTTATATTTATTTATCTGCTTATAACACTACATGTAACCTAAGAAGGTTTTAGTGATATAGAACATGCTGATTTTATCCGTTTGTTTAACACTTTTGTTTGTTCCTTTTATCACAGATTAGCCTGTAAACGCCTTGAAAATGAAAAGGCTGAATTGATTCAACAGATGGAAATCTATAGGGAACAAATTGGTGCATCTACACATGAAATACGTAGATCAGGTATGTTTTGTTTTTCAGACATGAAATCTATGTTTTCATTATTACATTTACCATATGCAATGTGTTTTGGCGTAACAAACCTTTTGCTAATATAATATTTAGAATTTATCCAGTATACTAGTGAGAATAATCTGGGAAATTGGCAGGCATAAGAGTGAATTATTTAACTATATTTACACCCAAGAGCAAATCATGTAAACAGTTATAATTATTTTACATTTCTTATTTTATTTCTCTCATCTTTACCGTGTTGTATGGTACTATGGAGTTTGCTATGCACAACAGTAAACCGTTAACCATGGTGCCATTTTTAAGTCTGTAGGGTTATTTCATTTGAATCCTGTAAAGAAGAGAGATTATTTCAGTGCATAATTAATTGAAATTAGTTTTATTTGTCTGCATTGCAGTTCACATTTCAATTGCAACACATTTATTCACCACTCCTACACCTCTGCCTTCAGCTTCTTCATGTAGTGCCCAACAGCAAAGGGACATGGAAGGTTTGAGGATTTCACTAGGAATATGTTATACCAATGTATCTCTTTACTTTTGCATACTTTATTTTATTAATAAGTGTTTTTCTGCCTAAAAACATGCAGATAGTTTTAAAAATTAACATAATAAATTACTTTTCCCTGCAGCCTACTACATGTCCATCCTTGGTATTTCCCAACCCAAACTGATGTTCAGTTCTTCACTGGCACTCACTGTCCTCACCATATCTTCAGAATACATTTCTAAATGTTATATATATACTGGCGACTTGTCCGTCAAAAATGACGGCAATAAAATTGTAAGGCATGGCAATGCTGTTTACCACACAATGTTAGGCTTTTGCTTCTCTGTGGACCTTCGGTGCTAATTCCGAAGGTGAGCCTCCCCCCCTCGTGTCCTGCTTTGCAACGATCAGCTTGGGCGCTTATCGTGAAGACAGATATATAAGTACAATGTACAACCAAAAAAAATGTGATTACAGTGAATTAATAAAGTAAGTTGAATTAATAAATTAATATACTTTACCTATTTATATGTAATATGCAGCAATCAATATTCTGAGGAGCTAACAGACTCTTTGGATTTTCCTGCATCTGAAAATGTACAGTTTGAGTGTTGATAATCTGAGGGAAAAGTGTCAGCAATGTGGCAAGTGTGGAGTGTAAATAGGCTGCATGCGCAAGGTCAAAAGCTCTATTTTAGAATCCTAATGTTATTAGTTGCAAGTTTTCCGTCCGTTGTAATATTGTATATTGTGTATCTCCTACGTTCCTGTTTAACTCACACAAGCCTGGCGGTGATTTTCGCGACTCTGTCTCCTTTAGCCTCATTTTCATTTTTTTCATCCAAGATTTTTTTTGTCATGTAGCCAATTTTAAAGTGCCGAAACTTCTTAAATGCGACTTAAATTTGCGTGGAACCACAGTTCCAGACGTCCTGCCTGTCCCCCCGTGCTGTGTGTGATGTTTGTTTTATGTTGTATTTTTTTGTTGTTGTCCTTTTTGTGTTTTTCGATGTGCGTGGTTTGGCCGTTAACTTCATATTTTTTCCACTTCGTATTATTTTTTTTTCTAAGTTCCTAGGGTCGTGATACTTGTTTTTATAAGTTGTATGTCTTTGTTGGTGTTTTGCGCGTTTCGGGTCGTGTAGCCTCGTTTTCATATTTTTCAGCCTCCATTTTTTCTCCCTGATTTTCAAGTGCGAAACTCCTTAAATTTGAGTTTAATTTGCGTGCAACCTCACTCCCAAACATCCTGGCTGTCCCCATGGGGTGTGTGTGATTTTTTTGTTTTTTAATGTTCTGTTGTTATTTTTCAGTGTTTTTTGCGTTTTTGTACGTACACATTTCGTCCGTTAACTTCGTAATTTTGGGGCCTGACGTGGGAGCCTCCACCTCCGCAAATGCGGCCCTCGCTTTGTGAGGTCCGCATTTGCAGCCCGAACTGCGTCCCTCGCTTTGCAAGCTCGCAAAGTGCGACAACAACTTGCAGTTTGACAATTATAATATGTGATTATATATATACCAGGCACGCTCAGGCCCGCCGGATTTCGCCTGCAGTGAGGGCCGCCGGCTTCCTCCTCCCTCCTAACCCTCTTGGCCGCTGGACTTCGGCGCTCACGTCCGCGGGACTTAGCCGACAGTGAGGGCCAGAATCCTCCTCCTGCTGCCAGCACTGGGGAGCTACAGTTCATTGAGGGAACCATGAATGCCAACATGTACTGTGACATACTGAAACAGAGCATGATCCCCTCCCTTTGGAGACTGGGCCGCAGGGCAGTATTCCAACATGATAACGACCCCAAACACACTTCCAAGATTACCACTGTCTTGCTAAAGAAGCTGAAGGTAAAAGTGATGGACTGGCCAAGCATGTCACCAGACCTAAACCATATTGAGCATCTGTGGGGCATCCTCAAACGGAAGGTGGTCTCTGGCATCCACCAGCTCCATTATGTCATTATGGAGGAGTAGAAGAGGACTCCAGTTGCAACCTGAGAAGCTCTGGTGAACTCCATGCCCATGAGGGTTAAGTCTGTGCTAGAACATAATGGTGGCCACACAAAATATTGACACTTTGGGTCCGAATTGGACATTTCCACTTAGGGGTGTACTCACTTTTATTGCCAATGGTTTAGACCTTAATGGCTGTGTTGAGTTATTTTGAGGGGACAGCAAATTTACAATGTTATTACTTTACATTGTAGCAGAGGGTCATTTCTTCAGTGTTGTCACATGAAAAGATATAATAAAATATTTACATAAATGTGAGCGGTGTACTCACTTTTGTGAGATACTGTGTGTGTGTGTGTATATTACCACAGATTTTCTTATTTTTTATAATTTTAGGACATGATGAACTGCTTGAGAAAGGCAGTAAACATGACAAATTAGAAGAGGAAGTAGTTGAATTAAAAACACATATTAAAATGTCTGATTTGGAGAAAGAACATTTGAAGGTAAGTGAAGAATCAGCCCTTCAATAGACAATCAAAATTTTATACAATTCTTAATTATTATTTTGCATGTGAAAATAGATGTTATAATGCTTTTATTATTCTGCACTTTTCACACATTTTATACACAGAAAAATTGTATTTCTTGATACATGAACATTGCACGCTGGCAGTAATTGCATCATCACGGTCTGAAAAGTGTGGTTAATAAATATTATTATGTATATATTTCTGCGCTTTGTACAAAAATGGTCTCTGGTTGAGTGATAGAAAGTTGTTTTGTTTAATGTCTACATTTTGACATCTGCTTTCTTGGGCTACGTTCGGAGGAGAGTGACCTCTCACCTTACTGAGATAGCGCTCCATATCAGTATGTTTTCCTGTTGAGCCTGTTTTCTTCTTGGACCCTGCTTGTATAGATCTTTAGAAATTAAAAAGGCACTGTATACAATATAGGTGATGGAGAGGGCTCTCAACTTGAGTGGCAAGTCAAAATTCCCTCACCCCTCCCATGTTTCTTCTTGCAGTGGCTCAGGTCATATCCAATAAGGAATCTACAGGTTGTGTCCCAAAACAGAAAGATAAAGCAGAATTATGGCAAGTTATGAGTACCAGACTCCACAAATAATGTGGCACATGGCAATTGAGGCAGTATAGCACCAGCTGGTATAGATCCCAAGAAATGAGAACTTGCTCCCTGTATCTAGCTCTGATTCCTCATATGTAGTCCGTTGAGTGCAGGAAACTGTGAGCCTTATCTGACATGGTTACTAGCTACAGTAATCAAGCCCTCTGTTGGCTGAAGAACAATGTGGAGTGCAAGCTTACTTTTCGTGTCCTCAGTACTTGTTCCAGAATGGTTATTTTATATACACAATCCGTATGTGGACACGAAATAACCAATCACATTAGGATCCAAAATTAAATATGGTTTCAGAAATATTGCTATATCTCTCACTAAATATCAGTAAGAGCCGTGCACTTTCCTTCATGATTCCAAACTGCACAGCTTAAAATAAAGTATTTAGAAAGTTACTGATGCCTAACTTGATTCATGAAGATCCAATGGTTACAAATGTTTCAGATACATCATTGTCTGTGTTGCTGTGTGTGAACAAAGTCATTTGCAAAACAACTATAGAAAAAATAACATTGACATTTTATGACATGTTACTATGGTACCAAAGAGAGTACAGCTTTTTTTTTCCACAAGGAGATGTACAAATTAAATACATCTAACATGCAATAGTAATTATTTAATATATTCAACAGTTTTGTTTTTCTTTATAATAGCAAATTTAGAATTGAATTTAATATTTTTTCTTTCTAGTGTAATCTAGAGCAAGAGACATCTATGTAAATAAAAATAGAATATGTTGTCCGGGATACTAGATCTTCAGGATTCAAAGTAGGCATCCCTACTTATTTGAGTTTCTAAATTCAGTTCCTTTTTTCTCACTGAATAAAAAAATATTTATTAATATGACCGATTTTATTTTATAACATTAATGTATGTGGGAGTACCCCTTCTGGATCGCTACCTTGTTGTAATGAAGGGGCTTGTATACTTCACTGAAGCTATGAGCTTAATCATGTAGGGTCACCCAAGATGGGCAGGTCATTGCAGAAAGGTCAAACAAATCGTGGTCCACTGGAGAAGGCATTGGCAACCCACTCCAGCCAAGAATACCTTATGGATAAGCACAACCAGAGACATAATTGTGCCTGGCCTGCTGCTGTCCATAGGGTCACGGAGAGGCTGACACGCTTGCATAGCTAAACATTTGGGGGTATCGATTAATTAATGTGTCTGAAATTTTTATGAAGTGTGGTTTTGAGATCATGGAGCGAAATCCAAATATTTAGTAGTGTTATACAATTTAAAGTTTTTTTCTGAAACCATAATGATAGTTTTGTACAACAGATTGTGATTTGTCAATTTACATAAGCACAGTTTAGATCCACGAGGAGTTACAGAGCAGATACAATCTGGTGAACAGCCGTCCATGAAAGTGAGTGAGAAATCTGAAGACTAATTAGAGATGATGAGCTGGTCACAACTCTTTGCTTTTAAATTAAAATGGACACAGATTCTTCCATGACTGTAACATTGCATGAAGGCCGGTGCCTGCTACTCGCACTTTGTGACAGATCTCATGCTTACTGCCACTTAGACCTACACATGAAAGGACAACTGTAATCATCTACTTAAAGATTACCATACAGTCTTTATTATTGCCTTTCTCTGTTGCCTAATATTTTTGGAATGGCTTGTTCACAATCATTTTATGCATCACAATATTTAAAAATAAAACTTTTTTTTAAAATGAGGGCTAATGTTGTGTGAAATCACAGCAGCTTTTGATTGTTTGTAGACTGAAATGTTTTCTTTTTGCTTCTTCAGGAGGAGATCAAAAGATTGAAAAAGGAGCTTGAAAACTTTGATCCAACATTTTTTGATGAAATTGAAGATCTAAAGTACAACTATAATGAAGAAGTGAAAAAGAATATAATCCTTGAAGAGAAGTTGAAGGCACTTTCAGAGCAGTTTGGAATTCATGTGGATTTTCCAGAAAATTCTGATTGAGGAATCAAATGATATCCGTACCCTGTTGTAGTAAGCAGGGCTACATTTATCCTAAATGCTTTATATCACTTTGGGTGATTTTTCCAAACCTATATAAAATGTAGGCTACAGTCTTTCTAAAATGTTGGTATGCAACTCCATTGAACATCTGTTTCAGTAGGCAGGTGCTTCTATGTATTAATGGTTTAATCAGCAGATGTTAAAATACAGTTTGTCAATGCGTGTACATATATTTATATTTCATTATGCAGAAACCAAATCAATCAATACATTCTATTTGGGAATATTGCCATGACAAACATAAACCGTGCAGATTGACTCTAGAGATAATTCTCCTTGGCAGAAGTTCAATATACAACTCCAAATACAGGAATTATCTCCTGGACTTGAAGCCTACATTAATTCAGTACACATTTTATGTACATTTGGAGGGTTTAATAACCATTCCATCTGGGAAGAATTATGTGTTTTTTTTTAAATATATTGCCAATTTCACCAAATGAATATGCAAAGCA
Source organism: Discoglossus pictus (assembly GCA_027410445.1). NCBI lineage: Eukaryota > Metazoa > Chordata > Amphibia > Anura > Alytidae > Discoglossus > Discoglossus pictus. The sequence continues at coordinate 298,688,977 of CM050167.1, read as the reverse complement.
CAATTTTGTGCCCTGCTCTGAATACATAGTCTGGTTTAATGTATATTTTGACAATATGAATGAGTCTGAATTGAAAACCTACAACTCCACAAATGTGGGGTTAAAAAGTGGTTCATATCTTTTCATCAAATTTAAAACTATCACAGCCTTTACATAGAAGCAATAATAAGCAAACATTATGACTATCACACAGAAATTAGTGAGTATTTAAACTTCAGAAAAAAAATTGCACTTACATTTTTCAATTATTTAATGTAAATAGTGGCATACATATTTTTTTATAGAATAATTTTATGGTAATTTTTGCACTATTATTTTTGTAGACTTTCATGTTTGTTTTATATAAGTTTTGAAAACCTAAATAAAGATAATAAAATACAGTATTATTTGTCTGTTTGAATACTGTTACCGATAACGCAACATCTGGACAACCTGAAAACGTGACATTAATGTCCAAAATATTTTATCCTGCATTGGCAATTATTAAAAAAATCAGTGTAAGTACACTCCAGATCACTTGCATTTCATTGAAAAAAAAATATGACTGCAGAAAGCTGCTAGCAGTGAAAGAGTATGGAGCATTTAGCTTGGTATTTATCAAGCACATAGAAAATTAGAACCTGTATGTCACATGCCCATGTACGCAACTGTAATATATATACTTTGCACAAAATTATGTTATAGGTTATAGTTTAGTTATTTCGTCTATATGGGAATACTCTAGAAGAGCTACTGGGGTAACGTTTAGGTGGGTATTAAAGTGGAGTAGATTCCTTCCAAGACTCCCTAAGATTAAAAAACGTGCAAGATTTCATCAAATAAGGGCTCCAGGAAAGGATGCTCCAGGATACAGCTCTACTAACATAGAAGTGAAACATAACTGAAAGCGACATTTAAGTTTCCTGGATTATGAGTATCTGATAGAGGAGAATCCGTAATGTATGAAAATTATTGCCAAAAATAAACATGTAAACACTTACCTTAAAGTTAGCAAAATGTCTGACAGTTAAAACTTAGTGTTAAGACCCTCTCCAAACCCAGGCTAAATTAGCATAAGATTAAAAAAATGCTTTGGCCAATCAGGAGGAAGCAGAGGCTGAAACATTTTTATCACAATCTGGGGTTGCTGTCTGTGCTGCAAAGCAGCCTGGGATATGTAGTGTGGCATGTTAGAACGTGCTATGTATTTTTATATAAAAGTGCTATGATTTCTTTCTTTCTTGCTATTTGCTGGGTGCACTAATTGTGTCCAGGTGAGAGGGGAGTGGTTTTGCCTGTCTTAAACTTGTCTAAGTTTGTGACTTGCGTGTGTCTGTTTGCCACTGTGATTTCATTCTTGCAAGTAAAGAGTGTTATTTGCTGGGTGCACTAATTGTGTCCAGGTGAGAGGGGAGTGGTTTTGCCTGTCTTAAACTTGTCTAAGTTTGTGACTTGCGTGTGTCTGTTTGCCACTGTGATTTCATTCTTGCAAGTAGTGTGTTATTTGCTGGGTGCACTAATTGTGTCCAGGTGAGTAGTCCTAAATTAAAATAAACAGGGGAAGGAGCTTGCAAATACAACTAGTGTCAAATGCAGTTCTAGTGTAAGTGTAGGAGTTTAAATAAAAAAAGAGGGAGTTCAAAGAAAAGGGGGGCAGATTATATATATATATATATATATTTTTTTTTTTTTTTTTTTTTTTAAATAAAGCTTTGCACAAATCTATTGCTTATTAATTTATCTCACTGAATCAGTCCAGTGGCAACCTCACTCAGTGTACATCCTGCCACATTTGTATGCACTACTGAAACGGATGATCCAGTGTCCATACCTCTGTGCCATTTGTGAGCATGTTGCCTGTCTGAAAGCTCAAGTTGGAGAACTGGAGAGAAGAATTGCAGCACCTACTGATATTGCTCCACGGGATAGGGAGCTGGTGCTCATTGGATGGTGGAGTTGGGACTAGTGAGGATGACCAGGGAGGTAGCGGTTAGTTACAAAGGGGGAACAGTACTGAGTTGGCAAGCACCAACAGATTTGCCATATTGAGTGAAACTGTTGAGGATGTCCATTCAGGAATGGCAATGCCAGATAGAGCTGTTCCCTCTAACAGCCGGGAGAACAGTTCTACTGGAGGAGTGGGAGGGCAGAATAGGCAGAGAAAGAGACAGGTTCTGGTGGTAGGGGGACTATATTATTAGGAAGGGTGATTTGTCATCCAGATCCCAACAATTGAACAGTTTGCGGTCTCCCGGGTTCGGCATGTTGTGGATCGGTTAGATAAATTATTGGGAGGGGCTGGAAATGAACCGGCGGTCTTGGTACATGGAGTGTCCTAAAGAATGAAACTGAGGAGTAAGCTTAAAGCAAGGACCTCCAATGTAATATTTTCTGAGATACTACCTGTGCCACATGCTAGTCCAGGGAGGCAGAAGGAGCTTAGGGAAGTTAATGCGTGGCTAAAGATGTGGTGCACTAAGGAGGGGTTTGGGTTTTTAGAGCACTGGGCTGTGCTAGTGGAAAGAATGGTAGAAAGGCTGGGTGAGTTTTTAAACTAGTAGGTGGGGGGTGTCTAGATTGTAATAGGGTAGAAAGTGTAGAGGGCATAAGGGATGAATTAACTACTCACGGGGGAGGAGATTGGGGAATGTTAGTAAAGTCAATAGGGAGGTATTACTAATTAACTCAAGTACAAAGCACTTTCTTTATTATTATCGTTTATTGATAACGCGCCAACATATTCCGTAGCGCTGTAGATAAGTTCCAGGCAAAGGTAAATACAAACAAAAGATAAAGCAAGGAGGGCCCTGTGTTTGAGCCTCAAATCCAGTGTTTAGAGGTCACAATCTGTATCGGACTGCTCTGTAGCCGGTTACACGGGTATGTAAGATTCCTAGGGGTGTGCAAATCCATATAGCAGTATCCAGCATAAATATGTAATACACATTGTTCTCCTAAAATCGGTGGCTGTTTTTAGGAAACATTTGAAACCCAGGAAACTTCTATATACCTTTAAGAATAACCCTTGTTAGGAAGAAGTGCACTTTGCACAATATGATACACTGGAGTCAGCAACTTAACTTGGAAAGTTGTAGAAAATTGATTGATTTATTTCATTAATATTTTAGTTTTTATGGAGGGTGACCACATCTTAAGTCAAAGTGAATCCTATCCCAACAACAAAAGTTATTGGTTGTTATTGCAAACCTTTTTTCTGATTCTAAGATTTAACATGTAATGAAATAATTTTGGATTAACAAAAATACATTTGCCCAGCTGTTTGCATGTGTTTTCGAAACTGCTTGATTCTCCCAGATACACAAATTATGTGTGCATTTCAAGCATGCATCATGGTGCTCTCACAGGTAAAGGTATTGGCAAGAATCCTACAAGTAGCAGGTCCTCTCACACTTTTTCCTGCATTATTTGAAAAGTGGACAGTTGAACAGAGAGGCGTGCTGTACTGTGCACATGGATGCTCCGCTAGATTAAACAAGCATAATTATGTATATAGGTGTATTCACAAGTCCGTGAATGTGATGGACACATTTCCAGTTGTGGAACCTCTGTTAAACCGCCTTTCCTGTTCCCTGCTCCATCAAAAATAACAACTTTTTGGAGTTCTTGGCTCCACCTCATTGCAATAAGCAATCCCCTGGTAACCGTGTATTTTGGTCTCTAGTGCAAGTATTTTCAGATACTTCCACATTGTGAGTCATTACCGCTGACAAAAAGATAATAAACCCACTCAACCACCATCTTCGCAACGTACATGTTGTCTGGTGTCTTGCTCACAGACTTCAACGAGCTCTAAGCTGCTTTCTTATGTTATCAAAAGTGTCCCAACATGCTTTGTGGCTAGGGAGTTGTCACAATGAATTAAAAGCAGTTAAGGACATTTCCCTATAGTAATCAATACTAATCCGTTAAAGCTATATTGAAATTTCCCTATTTTTAACATTAAAATAAACGTGTTTGCTTTCATATGTAAACATCATTTTATTAACAAGTGCTTAAAAGCGCCGTTTTCCCTTACTCAAACTTTCCAAACAGTCCCTAGAAATGTCTGCCCCCACGGCTCAAGCATACAATGTTTATATTGGTAAGACATGTACTAGCCACTTACAGACCGTCTCAGCAGCATTTAAAAAAATAACGTTGAGAAACAATCTGATTGGTTAGTACATCTAGTACATTGTATGCATGAGCTGTGGGGGCAGACCTTTGCAGGGACTGTTTTGAAGGTTTGAGTGAAAACAGAGCTTTTAAGCACTTGTTAATAAAATTATGTTTAGATATGCAAACAAGCACTTTGCTAGTGTATTTTAAAATTAAAACAGCAAAACTTCCACATACCTTTAACTACTCTTTAGGATATGCACACACTCAGACTGATTCTAGCAGTTGCTTATGGGCCAAGAACAATATCCAAGCATTACCAATTCATTTAACAAAGCTGGCAACAGGCAAAGCCCAAGAAATTATTACCATTTAAAATCAAATCAAGATGTATTAATAACACATACACAGTATGATGTATAAGGTTTATTTTAGGGATATGACAGAGATATTTACCAGTAACGTGCATATTTCTGAAGTATTAATGATGAAAGTTTCCTAACTTTTCGCTTACAGGCAGAATCATTAGCTCCATGCAGTAATTCAGTCGTAAAATATAGATGTTTTGTTCCATTTATAATCGGGATATTTTGGTCCTCTTTGATTAAAGGTGCAATTGACACAATGTAAAGTGATACACTTTTACATTTGTTCATTGTATGTCTTCTAATAAAATGTCTTTAAGTCTGTCAAATCTCTGAGTGTCCTTCTTCCAAAGCTGGGTGAATAAAGAGTTTGGTGCAAATTCACATGCATATTTACACAAATTAACACTGACCGTAACTGGCTGGGAATTCATGTATGTATCTGGTGTGGGCCAGCTTAGACCCAGATGATTTCGATGGAGCTTAAAAAGGAAAGACATACAATTAGTAAGTATTGGTCTGAACATAAACTGAACATACAGCTACAGTATTTGTATTGCATAAACTCATTACCCTCACATTTGTTTCCTTACATTTCACAATTCCCTAAAGTTTACCTTAATTAAAGATCCATCCTTGCAGTGCCATACAATTCCTTCCACCTTCCCTTCCCGACAACCGTCAAACCAGGACACCAGACTATTATGCTGGAGCGGCGGTAGCTCATGTATTTGAAAAACACCATGCGGAACAAGGAGATGTATAGGATTCTTCTTGCTACCTAGCCCTATATACACAATTAAAACTCAATCAAAGGAAAAAATTTAAACACACTCTAACATATACATTTAAAAAGTGCAATAACTAAAAAGGGTGTATTGGATCCAGTTTTAGTAAGAGCAGTTAAACTATCCGTACACAAGATCAAATGATAAATCCAGGACTCTGTCCATGTCCCTTTAATTACACCTGTGATAGAAAATGAATATTTTATTGTGCAAAGAGCTCTCATTTTTATTATAAAAAAAATAGTAAAGAAAGAAACAATGTGTTACCAAGGTGAATTTAAAGGGCCATTGTCATATTCATAGTATGTTTTCAAGACGCATTTGAATCACTACTGGGAATTTTTTTTAGAAAGTAAATACATAAAATATATAAACCCCACCCGCCCTCGTCGTTCTGCTAATGACCTTCTTCTTTCTACAACTCGTCACCTCCTCTCACTCCCGCCTCCAAGACTTTTCTCCTGCTGCCCCTAGTCTCTGGAACTCCTTGCCTCGGTCCACCAGATTATCCTCTTGCCTCAAAACATTTAAAACCTCACTTTAAATGCATCTCTTTAAAGAAGTGTATCACCTTCCACCCTAACACACTTATCACCTCTCTCACCCTCTTTTACCACTCACTATACCTTGGATTGTAAGTCTGCGAGTTTCTATCCTAAGTAATTTGGGAATTCACCATGGGCATTGGATTCCTAGCTCAAAGACATGGCCCTCCTTGTTTTGATATGTTAATCTTTATCTTTTTCTGAACAATTTATGTACAGCGCTACGGGATATGTTGGCGCGTTATAAATAAAACTATAATAATAATAATAATAATAATACACAACCTTTTAAGTTTTATCTTTTCATGCATATTGAAAGGCTCTGTAGGATAACCCTCATCTTCAGGCTCCAGTCTGCTAAATGAAAGATCTTCCCCAATATGCTCAGAGAATGTGTCCTTTAACTTAACATCTTATATTGCTAGACCAACTAGCATAATTTTTTTTTCTGCTTACTATAACTAATTTATTCTGTACTCCTTTATGCCAGTGGATTTTCTTTTTTTAAATCAGAGGAGTTTATATAATTGCTGGAATACCCCCACCCCAAACAAGACCATATAAAACACTTACCATATGGATTTCCATTAATATTTGTTCCTATAAGTTCGAGTGTTTGCTCAAGAAGGTCTGACAGGGGCACAACGCATATCTCCAAAGATCCAGAGTTCAATGTGTTCGGTCTAAGCACTAGTGCCGCACCTATCTCATAGTTTATCGCACAGGAATGCCAACAATATTGTTTATTTCCATTCTCTACTGGCACCCACCCTGCATAAAAAGGGAATATTGTTACCAAAGCCTCAGCAGGACATTAAATGACACTTCCTCCAAAAAAATGTTTATTTATTAGTTACTTATTAGTTCAATTTGAACACATTGCATTTCATCTACTATTACTTATTGTTGGTTGAGAGATAATTAAAATGGGAAGATAATCTCTACAAAATATTCCCCGTGGAAGTATTTAAATTCATGTAAAGTTCATACTTCAAATCTTTTAAAATGATGCACTATGTTTACATCTTCTGATTATGCGCCTAGTTAGAAAAAAAACGGAGTCTTAAACATTTCATATTACTGGCCGATCAATAATAACAATAACCACAGCTTACTCTGGCAACCTATTTCACTTTGGGCCTCATTCAATTATGATTTGGTTAATTAAGGGCTCTAAATAAGCATACTTTTTTTTTTTTTTTTACGTTTTTAGCTAGTGAACTTCTATCCAAAACCTCTTTAGTCTTTACTAACTAAAAACGTAGCCCTATTCAATTAACCAAATTGCAATTGAATGAGGCCCTGAGAGGGCCCCAGGCTCATTAAAAGAGCAGCACAAGTATTTCTAGCTTTTTGTTTTTATTTGTAGTAATTATAAAATCAGTTTTGGAGAGAATATATATATATATATATATATATATATATATATATATATATATATATATATATATATATATATAGAAAAAGTACATCTGCGTTGACAACTGAATGTCTAAAGCAAGTTAAAAAACCTGCTTCCAGCTCAGAGTTCCGAGAAAAACAGTTATTACACTGCATTCTGGGAAGTTGAGCTGGGACACACAAATATGCCCACAAATGCCTCGCTCTTCATTCCGCAGCCATCATCAAACATGGCTTCCTTTAAGCTTATGCATGCTGTATTACACAGCTTTAATGCAAAGCCAAGGTTGCATTATGAAGATACTTGCATTGGAGTGCAACAGAGATCGATTTGTTAGTGGAGAGATAAAGACTCTGTATTGATAGAGAGGAACATGTTCTCCCATTATACATGTGCTGGGGGCTGCCTGTTTCTCATCATTGATTTACACCATTTGATCTAGATTTACATTACATGCTTTGGGATATTTATATTTAGATGAACATACTCTGGTGGTAGCATTACATAAAGAATGTGGAGAAATATCTGTCCATTTGAATACATCTTTAAACTACTATAAAGCATTGTGACCTAAGGTAAAAAGGCAATTTGATTCCAAAAAGGCAAACTGGAAAATATTATTATGTGTAGTCTGCTTCTTATATGAATTTCTATAAAATTCAGAAAAAATGATTTCAAGTATTTGAATACCCATACTACAGTAGTGTCAAATAACCCCAGCTGGAGTCAGATTGCTAGTTTTCCACAGAAAGCAAACAGATACAGATGACTTTCCCAAATACTAGTGTAACCATAATTAGCACATCAAAGTGGTTTATTATTATTATTATGTGTTAGCTGCTCGATTGCATATAAATGCAGCAACAACCACCTGGAATTTCCCAGGATTGATTTACTTTAGAAAGAAAAATGGAGATCATGATCTTTTTTTTAAAAAAAATGCACACAACTTAATTTTGGGGTGACAGAGACACTTTAAAAATTCTGGTTTTACCCAATGAAACCTTACAAACGATCCCTGCAAAGGTACACCCCCTGTAACTCGGGCATATATAGTACTAGCCAATCATAGACGGTCTCAGCATAAATTCAGCAACATGTTGCTGTTTGTTTATCATGGGCAACATAACAGCTCCCTCTTCTCTTTGCTAAAGATACATCCTATCTTTTAAAATATACATTTTGCTATTTAAAGCCATATACGCAGCTATTGACACACATTACACGTGCTTATTTCTCACCACTTAAATTCTGTACCTGGGATATGCCCATTTTCATCTGGATACGATTTTCCATTGCAGTGTTTGACTCCTTTTGCTGGTATCCAAAACTCAGGGACAGGTTTGAAATCCTCATCAACATTCCAAATAAAGCCTTAAAATAAATAAGGAAATAAATACAAAATGAGGACGTTATATAAAGCGGTCATTGTTTTGGATACGTTTTATTTTTACGATCTTAGATGCTTTTTACTCAAATCTGGGTGCTAATTACAGGGTAAAGTAAAATGTTTCTATAGAAATGTCCAACAAACATTTTTGAGCATACATTTTGTCTCACATCTCCAGGTCCATAACAACATTAAAAAAAAAAAAAAAACATTTTCATGTACCCACAACAAATATTAACAGGAACATTATAAAAATGTAATAAAAAATGTGCAGTTTCCTGATGCATCTGTTTTTGACATTACTTTCAAACTGAGACATTTGTTTCTACAGATCATTTACCTTTTAAAAATTACCAACTTTTATAATAATTGTTTTTGGAGGAAGAAAAAAAAAAACGTCCTTTTCCAAATGTGTGCTCTTGTTTGTTTATAGGAAAACATTTCTAGAACAATTTAAACCAACTTCTTATGATTTCAAAATATATAAAACTGACCTAACAAATTCAACTAACCTTTAGAGTTTCCTTTTGAATGAGTATATTTTTTAAATCTTTTTTCTGCTTGTTTTGTTGGCTTCTTATCTAATCTTGCCCAGAGATATGGAAGACCTGTAACAGGAAAATATATATTTAAGATACAGAGCAGAAATTCAACCACTTTCATTTTGCACCAAAAACAACATCACAAAAATCAATAAATGAATTGTTAAAATTGGCTTAATGCTTTAGCTTATTATAGGTATAGGTTCAATATAATTTGACCAAGAGACTTGGAATATTCAAATTGATATTGTTAATGTAATTATATTCATTAATATTGTTAAGAGGAGGAAGAATGTTGTGGTGTAAATTATCTTCGTCAAATTGTCTTGGCTTTTATTGAGAAAAAAATAATAATTACAGGGTGTAATTGATGTCCTGTTTTGATCATAAAATATGTGACCCAGTATTCATTCTATATCAGTGTGCTTGGATCATGAATCATTTATTCTTTAAAAATATGAAGATGAATGAGAATTGATTGAGGTGAAATGATCACCCAACCAGTTTCAAATTCTCAAGGTCTGCTCTTTCAAAAAACGTGCTTTCATGGAGTTATTTTTTAAATTACCTAGAACTTAGCCCCATTATTTTCAAATCCAAATATGCTGTGTTGTTGTGTTTTAGAACACATTAAATAGTGCCTTTGACACCCAGGAGGTCCCAGTGGACTTTTGGGGACTATGGACTGTTCTGGGCCCTGAGGGGAACCTGGTACAAAAACACAACTCCCTCCCTTTCCCACCAAGAACAATGCCCAAACCCCTGAATAACTGGACTGTGGCTGCCATGTTGGACAAAGATGGATAATGTTACTACAGATGTTTGTGTGTGACAGCTTTATTGTTATGTGCCATGTTTAACCGTCTTCCATCTTGTTTATGGTAAGACATGTAATGGGTTTTCATTGGTGTTGCTGTGTTATTTTCATTAATAGGAGTTAAAATGTATAAGTCTGTTTGTCATGACTGACTGAGTGGGGACTGCAGGCCATAATCTATCATGTTGGGGCTCCTGTTCATGGGTTACTAGAAGCAGTGTGACTCCATAATACAATATTATGTCCGGACCATGGACTGGAAGGTGTTAACTATCATGGACTATTTTGTTGTGACCATAATAACCTATGTAATATTAGGCCTCAGGCTCTGGCTACTGTATGTACCTGGATCCCCAAGAGACCTGTCTGGGAGTATTCTGGCCTACAGTTTGTAAAGGTTCATGTTCAAGTCGTGATCAGAACACTAGGATATGCCACTTTTATGCCAAAAAAAAAAAAAACGTATCTAGTAATGTTATACTGTTTCCAATAATGACCTGATGGTAGTAGTGGTAATGAGTAAGGTTTTATCTTCGATAGTTGTTTGGTAATAATAGTAACTGCAAACATTTGTAAAAGTGACTAATGTGAATACATAGGGCCTCATTCTATTATCCGTAGGAGATGCGGGGCCGCAAGGACCGGCCGCAAGCTATTCGGCTATTCTATTCCCCTCAGGCTGGGGATTCCGGCAGGCTTGCAGCCGGCGCCTTGCTATCCCTTGCGGCCGCTCGCACCGGAGGAAAGCCTTTGATCTAACACGGCCGCAAGAGTTTCGGCCGCAAGAAAAGCCCGGTTGCTATTCTATTACTCCGGGAACCCTCTCTGCAAGGCTAAAAGCGAGCCTCAGCTTACTTGCAGGAAAGAGGTCCCGCTAGCACCAATTAAGCACATTATAAAGCCGAAATAAAGCCATCCTGCACTCTTATGAGACTATAAAGTGATTGTAGGTGTTAGCAAAAATAGCACAACATTCCCCTACACTCAAATCCGTAAAAAAAATATTTTTTAATTTATGTCAAAAATCCATGTAAAAGGTCCAGAGGGCTTGGAGCACCTCAGACCCGGCCACGCTGCGGTCGGAAAATAAACAGTTAATGTAAACTCGGGTTTGGGCTGATGTGCAAGCTTGAGAGTGGGTTACTATTAATCCTCATGTCCCCCAATATGATCCCTAGCATTTACAGAGCTGTACAGTGCTGTCTTGAATTTATTTTTGACTTTAAAGATTTCTGAGCTTACGGCCGGTTGCAAGATATACGGCCGGCCGTAAGAGGAGATCCTTGCGGGGCCGTTTAATAGAATTGCAAGATAACGGAACCCCCGCAAGGAATCGCAGCCTTACGGCCGATTTACGGCCGATAATAGAATGCGGCCCATAGTCTTTCTTTGGAAACAAGAATTTGGGACGGAGGAAGAGGCCTCAATATTGTCATGTTCCTGCCATAACTGTATTTAGCAAACCTCTACTGCGACGTTATGGTGCCACAAGCCATTTGTCAGTTCCTGATTTTTTTAGATCAGAAGAGCAAGATAGTAAAAAGGGGAACGATGGCTCATAATAATAATAATAATAATAATAATAATAATAATAATATTATTATTATTATTATTAACTAATAAGAGAATGTAACCTGTAATTTCATGAGTTCTGGGAAAATTGTCTTGAGGCATGCTGGGCACTAAGATAACCACAAAACCTCACCACTAGGGGTGTACATGGTCCCGTCATCTCTGGGTCATCACAATACCTAGATAGTATTTTGTTTCTTTATAGTGTATATGTTTAAGAAATAGGCAGTTTTAAGACAAGGATTGGGCGATAGATCACAGCAACGCGTAAAAGATGGGTGAGAAGAGGCAGATAGTGTGAACTTCAAAAGATGAGAACTGGACGGAAAGATCAGGGGGTATGGAGAGAAATATGCAGCTTGGTGAAAGTAATACGCCCACACCTCCACCTTGTTTGCTCCCAAGTCGAGGTGTGTGACGGAGGGGGAGACCACCGTGTGAGAGTGCTGCAGAGGAGGCATTGCCCAATAGGGAGACTCAAGTTTCTGTGGTAGCCAGTAGATTGAGGGAGATGGAAATAAATAGGTTGTGAATGAAAGTGAGTTTATTGTAAATAGACCTTGCATTCCAGAGGGCACAGGAGAAGGGCAAAGTAAATGGTTTGCAACAGGAGATAGTTATTAAATTATGGGGGTTTGGGTGTGGCCAGAAGAAGAATGAATGAGAGAGAGAGGCAAGATGGGGGAGGGATTACCAGAAGTGTTTCTGCTATAGAAGAGGGAGGAGAGGAGCTCATGGGGGCATACAAAGAGGAGGGGAGAGAAGGGAGGAGAAATGGGTAATAACTATTTTACATAAATACATAATTTTTTCCAATATATATTTTTAAATGAACACAAAATCCACAGTTACTTTGCATTCACATATGTTTTATTAGATAACTTAACCTAAAGGCCATATTTCAGATTTCTCATGGGGGTATGAAACCAGGACCTTCTCCACCACAGGCAACAACCATAGCTACTGTACCACCAACTTAAACTACTGGAGTAGTTACAAATCACTGCCTGATTTAAATCTTCTATACCTGATTACAATCAATATTCATTATGCACCGCACGGTACAGAGCTCATTACTCATTCAGGCAGAGGCAACACAATGAAAGAGCCTGACCTCAGTTAATCACAACTTCATGAATTCAGCATTAATTTAAAAAATGATAACACATTTTCCACATGCTTTTTCACCCTCTATCTAGCAAATATGGGGTGTTTGTGGTCCTTTAAGGACAATTAAGACTGGAGTTGGCTAGGAATTTCATAGGAAAATGTAATTGCCATCCGTAGACCTCACCAGCTGCCTGTTGCTGACTTGGCTGAAAAAATAGCATATGATTAGAATCTAATAAAAATAGTTGTCAAGTTATTTCCATATATGACTTACTACAGAATGTGTTCCGTCATCTAGTAACCAAAGTACTACAAACATTACTTTACTAATAACATATAAAAATATCTCCCCATCTTAATACCTTTATGAAAGGTTACATAACAGCATGTTCCATCCACCTTCTCAGTTGGCAAAGCACTCGTTACATCTGCATCTATTGCTACAGGGTTGAGTGTTTCAGTGGCCACAACTTTGAATGCCTAAAAACAAGAACAAGTTAGAGGTTATTAACTTTACTTTTTAAAGAATCTCTTTTGGGTGTTAAGGAGGAGTTTCATCAATCAAAAAATAGAATACTGCATTGTGATAGTTAGATGAAATACCACAATTTTATATTCAGAGTATAGAAGAAATAAGTATATAGAGCAAGATGTGCAATTTGACTCTTTGTAAGTGTCATGACATTGATGCTTTACACTTACTTATATTATTATATATAACATTTAAAATGGCTGTTAGAATTAGGTATATTTTTCTAAGGGAGAAAGATGTTATTCCACCGAAGACCCAAATTTACTGGAATTAATAATGTGCAAAACATATTTTCAGAGAGAGATGAACAAAAATACAGAGTTTGTATTAATAAATCCTTACATGATTTATCTATTATACGCTATAATATAAAGCTATATAATTTGCCACTATTTGGTCACATTTCTTGTAAATGAGAACCCTGGATGCTAATCTCAACTCAGGTTTAACAAATATCTCCTTTATCAATATCGATTCTGATTCTTCAGAAGAACATTCTATAAATATAGGACTTCTGAAGGTGTATTCATGGACCTCTGAACTCAATATCATCTCAAACAAGACCGCACAAAATCTATAACTTGTTCATTGGCCATGCTAACCATCCATTAAATTACAGCTCCATTTCATCTTCGCCATCTTCCTTCTGCCAATGGCCTTCTTCTGCCCTCTCTTATCACCTCCTCTCACTCCCACCTGAAGGACTTTTCTTGGGCTGCCCCAATTCTACAGAACTCCTTGCCTCAAAACCTTTAAAAAACACACTAAAAACACATTTATTTAAAGAAGCTTATTTATCACATCCAGCCTTAAAATGCACCAAAAAATCTATCACCCCTACACCTAGCCCATATCTTTTAGACTGTAGGTGTATGAGGTTTCAGTCATGTAAAGGGATTTGGGGAAAGCACTATGTACATTTGATTTTAAGCTGATAACAGATACCTCCATTATTTTGCAATGTGTTAATATTGTTTTAATTAGTACTTAACCCCATATATAGCACTGCAGAATATGTTGGTGTGTTACAAATGAAGGATAATAATAATAATAATCATGAATGGCTCCAAAATACTTATATTCACCTTACTTATAATTCCTCCTTTACTTGTATTAATGACAATACCTTCACTGGGATCAGCACCCCATGTAGTAATCTTAAAACACTGGTACTTTTTTATGCCATGGATCTAAAAAGTTTTCATGTAGACGGCTCTTTAATTATAAAAAAAGATTGCAGACCCTGTGATCCCTGAGCTCTCCTCATTCTACCCATCGTCACCCCATACCTTACATTGTTGTTCAGCACTTGGATTGCTGACCAGCCTTTACATCTTCCCGGCTGGGCAGGAAATCTCAAATAACATCACAGGCGTATGTGATGTCAGATGCGCATGATGTCATTTGGGATTCCCTATCCAGCCATGAAGATGCAAACAATGGGCATAATTCACCCAATGAACGGCCATGTATAGTGGGACATCACAGGGGGCACAAGGGGAATAAGAGGGTGCCCAAGGGATGAATGAAATGAGTAAAGGGTTGAATTAGGGGGGGGGGGGGTAATGGTGGGGTGATCAAGGGATTTGATCAGGGGGATAAAAGACGTGATTGGGAGGATGTGAGGAGTAATCAGGAGACTTATGAAAGAGTAAGCAGCATATAAGGTGGGTATCATTGTGGAGCAAAGAGGGAGTTCAAGGTGATATTAAGGGGGAAAGATGAGGCAATGAGGAGATAAGGAGATCATGCATATGAGGGATGATATAAGGAGAGGTGCTTAAGGGGAGCAAATTAGATGAATTTGATGGGGAATGTGTGGAGGGTAAGTGGGGGAAAAGGGGACACGGTGGAATGAGGGGGGATATGAAGGGAAATATGAGAAGAATTTGAGAGGAACTGTCACAGACCTCTTTTCCCCAGCCTGGATGTTGGCCCATTAAGCTCATAAAAGCACAGACTTCTTGGCTCCGCCATTGGATTATCCGCATGGACACCTTTATTGTATTTGTAAACCTGCTTTGTTCCATTGTTTGCCAGAATAAGTTAATCACATCTGAGATGTGCTAGAGATTGCAGGATGTGTATTGAAGTTAATCAATAATCCTATTGCTCTCAGGAAACTACTGCTAGTTCCCATGTGGAGTTTATCTCTGGTGATTGTCTGTCACACCCTCTCATTGTTGTGCTGTGTACACCCCCTCTGTGCCTAACTGCTATAAATACTGCTGGGATTTCCAAAAATAAATCAGTCACTTTGAGGCATATAGAAATTGTATGTCTGGTTCCTGGTGGCTGCGATACTAAACCTATCTCCACCCTACAAGTAACCTGTCCTGATCACTACCACAGGAAGGTTACTGGAATTCCTGGAAGCACTGATTACTGATGGAGAGGCTCTGACTGATACACAAGCCAAATATGAGGGTGCTGGTGCCGAGATTTCAAAGAACCCAACGGCCCTTGTGGGTAAATAACCTGTAGTCATAGCAGGTCACTCTGGGCTTGTACAGCCCCTACTCTCGGATGTCACAGGAACTTGATGGGGAAAGGGGGGCGAAGATGATGATGATGATGATGATGGTGATGGTGGTGGAGGAGGAGAGGAGGATGGAGTGGAGCGTGATGTTTCAAGAGGGATGAGGAAGAAATGAGGAATATGACAGGGGACTAAAAGGAGAAGTGAAGGAGTGGGGGCCAAGGAGAGATGATGGTAGGGATTAAGGTGGAAAAAGAGATGGCTGGTGTAACAAGGAGAGTAAGCAGGAGAGGGAGAGGAAGATAAAAGGGGAGAGAGAACAGGAAATGGGGAGAGATAGAGGGAGAGGAAGGTAGGGTGTGTGAAGGGGGAAGTGAAAGAGATGAAAGAAGGTGAGAGAGGGGGCAGATTTGGAGCATTGTTTTTTCAATTTTGACTTTTGACAAAAACTAGTGGTTGTATGTTTTAGGAAATAAAGTATTCTGGGTTAGGTTTTCAATTCTATGCGGTCTGTACTTCCAGATAATTTATACTTTAACAGGATTAGGTTGACCTACAGGGATAGGTTACATTTTTTATACAAGAAAAGTATTTTTTTTACTTCACTATTAATTTTAATATATTTTTTCTTTCCAGATTTATATGCAACAAGATACATACTAGTAGAAGGCTGAACCTAAAAAAAAAAAAAAAACTATATAATTCCCATATGTAAATATAATTAAGCTCAGAAGTATTGTGAGTAAACAGATGTAGATCAAAATGTTGCAAATGTGCAGTTAAGGCCAGGATCAGAAAGGGTTACAAAAAATAATAAAGTATATAATAATTTACAGAAATCATTCTCTCTGCAAGAATTCAACACCTTAAATGGCCATTTACCTCATTTTAGGTGCTCTTCATGGTGTGAAAGTACACAATACTGTATGTTAAAAGAATCTATTTTTAGGGTTTTGTCTGCACTCAGGAATGCAGCAGCAATCAGTTAACCCCCAACTGACCTGATTATGTAATTCCAACAGTCCTTTATCTGCACAGATGAATTTCTTAAGGGTTAACTCTCTTTCTGCTTATGCTCTCTGCACAGAGCTGCTGTGAGTCTGGGGGGCTGTCAGTGACTCATGTCAATAGAGATTTAATTCATAATTTCTCTATGAAAAATGCACACATTTCAATCATTAAAAAAGGTTTTTGGACATGTTGTTAGCTGGTCTCTACAGTGGTGTGCTCTAAGTTGTGAATTAGGTGCCCCTTTAACTATTTTACATTATCAGCAACATCCATGCTCCTGATATTATCTGAAATCATATCTATAATTATTTGTTGTTGCATTCTCATCTAGCTGCAAACCATTGTATTATATAACAGTTGCTATTGAGAGCCATATATATGTAATGTATGGTGAATGATCCCCATGACTGGCGTGACAGGGCACTGTGAGGATGCTCCAGCAGTGCTACCTGACCACATCTCACATGCATGTTTACCTGATGATCCCGCTTGGAGGAGGGCTCATCCTTCACACGTGTGACAAACACACACGGGATCTTCTGCTGCACAGCGCCCAGGCGCTTCATGATCCTGTGTGATCACTGTCACTACAGCAGATCTAATCATGGCCACTTCCGCCTCACAACTCCCGCCCATTTCTCAACCAGCCAATAGGGAGAGAGTACCATGCACAGCTGACAGACGTATGGCGCAAGGAGTCACGGGAATTGAAGTTTATTAGTTTCCTCTGCGTGTGACTTGTTCAAGTGCTTTATAGACAAAAAGGACCTGTGATGGCTAATCACACGTGTTCATGACCGGCAGTTGGACTGATGTGATGGATAGACAAGCATTTAATACATGAGTTACATCACTGTCTGATATAGCCCATAGCACTGTTTATAACATGTAATGAACACAAGCAGCAATGGGCAGCTCATAATCATGGCTTAAACCTGGTCTATAACTTGGCTATTTCTTATACCAATCACTGTTTATATTATTTTTTTAAAGTGATCGAGGAACCAGAATCCGTTATCTGTAACGGGCATTTTGTCAGCGTGGGCCTGTCAATCAAAACATGACAGGACGCCTACAGGACACACAGGACTCCTACATGATAGGACCCCTAAATGATAGACTTGGATCTCTACATCATAGATAGGACCCCTAAATGATAGACTGGATCTCTGCATCATATATAGGACCCCTAAATGATAGACTGGACCTCTACATCATATATAGGACCCCTAAATGATAGACTTGACCTCTACATCATAGATAGGACCCCTAAATGACAGACTGGACCTCTACATCATAGATAGGACCCCTAAATGATAGACTGGATCTCTGCATCATATATAGGACCCCTAAATGATAGACTGGATCCCAAAATGACAGATTGGACCCCTAAATGATAGACTGGATCTCTACATGATAGACAGGAACCCTACATGATAGACTGGACCTCTAAATTAAATACATAAGCACCAAATTATGGACTGGACACCTACATGATAGACACTACTCCTAAATGATAGCCTGAACCCCTATATGATATACAAGACCCCTAAATGATAAACAGGACCCCTAAATGATTTACTTTCTATGGCATGCCTGTCATGAAACATAGGTGCTCATTCAATGTACATTTATAAAACAATACCCACACAGAAAATAACCATTGAAGCCCTCACCAAAGCCCATGGCCCTGACATCACTTGGTGATATGTCACTTAGCAGCGGAAACTTCCTGAAAAGACCATGAGGTTGATTAAACGTAATATTATCAAACATTGTAAATATATTTACCAGAATCTTTGAATTGATTTTGAAAATAACATGTTTAATGTGCTTTTTTATTTAGATGTAAATGATGGAGGAGTGCAGAGCAAAATAAAAATGGGCCAATAAAATGCAGGACCAGAGACAATCCTAACTCACTGGTAAGATAATGCGTACATTTGATTATTCAAATTTTTAACAAAAAAACAAACAATTTCTTTCCCTTGTAAGAAATGTTTTCCAGTTCCTATAAATTCCCATTGTATGCACATTATATTCTGTAGGACTAAATGTAATTAATCCATGGGCATATTTAGGTTTTATGCTGCCTTGGGCCCATTCAGATTTGTGCACCTCCCCAATGACCCAGTTACTACTCCTCATTTCCTCTTGCTATATCCCAATTATACGTTTACCATACACTTATATAGAACCATAAATGTATGTGTATCTATGTAAGTATATAATAAGTCAGAAAGTGCTAGCTTCACTATATATATATAAATATATACATTTCTGTGCATATTCTATTGCAATGAACGGCACCTAGAACAGTCTGTCGCCCCCTGAAAAAGGGCTGCCCTATCCCTAGGCCTCATGGGCACAGGTTGGAAAAAAAAAACATGAATGAATCCAATATTATAAAAGTATAGTATAGTATATGAGTCTGTATGGTAGATTCCTAAATCTGGCACAAAATCACTGGTTAAAATGGTCAATACCCATTTCATTTGGGAAAGTGAACATGTAAATGTCTTCTGAAGTTATCTAAATTATGTCATGCATTTTAAGGAACATGGAACACAATTATTTTACATTACCAAAGTTGTGTTTTGCATTTTGAATAAAACCTTTTTGAAATGTCATTACATTTCAGGAAGTGCACAAAGCATACCTAAGCCTGTATATTTAATTGGCAGACAAGTATGACCGATACATCTATTATTACTATTCCTTGGCAAACAGGTTAAACATTTAAAAAAATGTTTCTGCTTTGACGGGATAATTTGCAAAAAGAAAATACACAATGGTACATTTGGAAATACCCTTTCAGATTCAAAAAATGAATATGCGTTTAATGTCTATATAAGACCTCATCAATATTAATGAACAATGCAGCAGTTTTTTGAGTTTGATGATTTAGTGATGTTTTGTGAATTTGAGATAATATTGTTGACCACAGATATATCAAATTCATTATATCAACTCATATTTTAAAAATAGAATAGTTTGGTTAGAAGTACAGAAGAACATTTTTATTAAATCTAAATATTGTTTGAAACTTTCTCATATAATAATTGTTTGGTAGCATGATCACATATTCATATTAAAATATAATAACTGTAAGTGGATGTGTGGTCAGATATATAACAACACATCCACTTTTTATATGTAAATTATAATATATTAATTATCTTGTGCTAAATCAGTGCTTTAGTTATTATTAATACAAATAAATCAAATATATTTAGTATAATTTGACACATAACATATACTGTTCATTTATTTAAATCTGTGGCGTTATTTTTTTATAAAGTGTTACCATAGTAGCTGTTGGTTAACTGGCTGCTGTAACTGAATATGATCATTCTATTATGACATCACGTCGCACCTCACAGTATGTCATAATCACTAAGAACATGCTATGATGTATAGCCTATTTTCAAAAGTAAAGAGTTACGATAACGACAGTTTTTGCTGTAGCAGATTGCAGTGATTTTTTTTTTATCCAGCTTGTTTTGGTGTTTATCACTAAATCATATTTTTCCTAATGATACATCAAAGGCCCTCCTATGGGGATGTGAGTATCTGTCTTATAGAGTAATTGTTTTGTGTTTTTAATATGTATTCATTGGATTTATGATGATCCATCTACATGGGATGGGGTAGATGACAACCTTGTTAGATGCTCACATGGATTAGTATAGTATTGGATTTGGTATGGTTACATTTAATTTATATATAGACCTGTGAATCCGCATTATGTATGAGTATTTTGTGCTACTTTTCTTTGTCAAATGTACAATTTATATTGTACTACTGTTTTGGATGGATAAAAATAATCCCATTGTATAATATCTGTTCCTGTCCAAATCATCCGTCTGTTGGCCATGTGGGCACACAGAGACAAGAATTTACACAGACCCAAAAGTTCTGGTATAAAACTTCTTGTATTCTTCCCAACGAACGAACCCCCCCGAAATACAACATAGGAACTTATATAGTATAAGTTGATCAGATATAACAATCATACGACTCATTGTTAGACAGTGAGTGAGTTATTGATTGGTTGACAATGTAGGAAGGGTCCTTCCATATTTGGTCTCGGATGTTGATGTCATTATGGTCAGGTTATGTGAAGCTTCTGATTGGCTCTGGAAGGGGGCGGGGCTCATATCCTTATTTGGTCACGGATATAAATGTCATCTTAGGACTCCCAGGATATGACTCAGTAGCCATCTTAGGACTCTCAGGATAAAGAATAAAAGTAATTAGTGCCTTATCATATGATATATTATCATATGGACATAATATACTTTTTCATGAATTTCATCCACAACACTACCATGGGCCACATTCTATTAGCTACTTGCAAATGCCTTGAACTCATAAATTTGGCTTTGGGTGTTTTTTTTTTTAAATGTTTATATGCATTCTATTTACTTAAGAATTAATTAGTGCCAATAAGTCATATTTGCCGAATATGTAGCAATATTAAGAGTGATTTTAAGTGTGTATAAATTTACGAATTGGGCATTTGAATCATGCCCCATGTTAATAGTAGAAATTCAACACTCCTTCACCTATCACTCCACCAAAATGTGTTTTTGGGATTCAAAATTAAAGTAGTTGTCATACAACTACGTTCATTTTTAATATAATTTCCTTTCAAATTGCATGTATATCCTACATGACATATGGTGGTGTTTTCAAGGTAAATTTGTCATTATTATGCCTGACTTTGGATGGGGACATGGAACTCATGAAAACTATGTAGATAGGGGGGTGACAATCTTGTCAAAAAATAGTTTGTAAAATTGATCATGTTTTGACTTAGCTATTGGTAGTTTATTATTAAAGTTCTCCCACTAACCCCTGTGGATAGGTCATGACAATGGAAGCTTAGCCAGAATAAATTGTGCCACCAAGTAATGCTAGTTCAGATATCTAAATGAAAAATGTATTAAATATTTCATTTTAAATCTGTTCTTTAGTGTAACAGTAGTTATGAAAATTATGGAAAGATATTTAGGATTAATATACACCTAAAACATCTTGTGCATTATTGAAATCTGTGGTTTTTCTTTTTAAATTGAAATTAGTTTCCTTAGTACATTTTTGCTTTAATGTCTTATGTGAGAGACTTTGATTGTTGTATTATGACATCACATAAAGTGTTGTGATGATTTATCTCACTCTATGTCATAATCAATGAGAACTATCTATAATTTTTAGCCTGTTTTCAAAGATAAAGGTTAAAGTGACTGTGTATGATTTGGTTTTGGTGAATATAACCTATTTTTGCCAAATGTTACACCAGATCTTCCCATTTTGGGATGTGAGTATATTTTTCCTTAGAGTCATTTAATCTTTTTTTGTAATTCTCTGTAATTTGTGTTGTTAATAATTGTTTTTGTTTAATTTGCTATATGTTATATTTATGTTGCATTTATGTAAAAGCTATGTGTCTGTATAGTGTATTATTTGCATTTGTATTAGTTATCATCAAGTGTACCAATGATAATGTAAGGCCATATTAATAATCACATATATAGTTGTGAGCAGGCGAGCCAGCCAGAGCCGTTGCTCACGCTTGCGGGCTCGCATAGCGTGCCACGGCCCTCGCAAACTTTATGTTGTAACGCAAACAACAGGACACACCAACTGCGACCCTCGCAAAGTTTACCTCGCAACGCAAACAACATACGAGACACGTTAACACTCATTACAACTTCGCAAAAATCGTACGCAACTCGCGAACATGAAAAAAATCAAAACACAATAAATACACACAGCACATACATAAAAAGCTTACCTACGGCAAGAGGGAGCATCCAGGACCTCAAAAAAGCAACTTACACCTTCATTTAACTCAAAATAAAAGAGTTTAGACACTAATAAATTCTCTAAGCGAGAGAAAAAATGCCCACCGAACAAAACGAAAACGAGGCTACAACACTCTAAACACGCGAAACACCACAAGAAACTTGCAAAACACCACAAAAGACCTACGCTAAGACGCATACCACATATTACCCGCCATTTTACGACAATGCGGAAGTACACAACTACGCTAACAGTTTCGTCTCGCGCACGCACACTATTACACTGCACACATTCAGCATGCTTACACAGCAGCTCCACAACACTAATGCTGCAGCAACATCAAAACAGATTGCCAGCTCTTCAACACAATGCTTCAAAATACGTAAAGTATATTCATTTATTAATGTATTATAGATTTCATTATTATACACCAAACAGCATTAGCTACCTTACAATTTCATTGCCGTCATTTTTTGACTGGCAATTCGCTAGTACTAATATAAAGCTCCTTATTATTCCATTGACTTGTGTTTCATGCTTTAAATTCTCCACAACAGTTTCTTCTAATAAAAACACAACAGGGACAGCAATTTCCTATTTGTCCACATGGACCAATGTGGTGCATCTTCCATGTCAATGCATGGACCAACAGGAGGCTGCTGGCCCTGCTGGTTTTAATACAAGATGCAATATGGAGATTTGTAGAAGGTTCACATCTTGCTGCCTGCCCACACAGTGCCACTATCCGAGGGATGGAAGGAAGGAGAGAGGCCATCAGACAGCCCCTGGAAGATGATGCTAAAAACAGTGTATTCATTTATATATAACTGGGCTAATAGGACTTACCATTACAGTGTCATTTGGATCTGTATAATGATCACATTAATGAAGATAAATGATATAATGATCTTGTCATGTACATTTGCATATTGTAAATTTTTCTCTATTGTGATGTTAACTGAAAATTGTTAGACAGTTTTATTGACTGATGTGAAAAATGGTGAGATACTTGCATCGATCAGTTGTGTCCAACTCTCCTTGACCTCATGACTGCAACACACTATGCTGATCCACTTGGATTATGTTGCCAGTTCCTTCTCCAGTGGGCCACAGCATACAGCTCCTGATATTCCTAGGTGGGCTCCCATCCAAATACTGGCCAGGCCTAACCCTGCATGGCTTCAGGGTGGTGAAACCTCTTGGTTCCTTGACTGGAACTGCACCCAGGTCACAGTGGTGAAAGCACGAAAACCTAACCACTGGACTGCGTGTACTGTCATCTAATTTAATATTAGTGGCTGTCCTGTGGCTCCTAAAGAAACACCTATAGCTTAGCATTTTTTATGATATAGTTTAATGACCTGAAATATAATAAGGGTAACACTTTCAGCACCCCATAAGCTCATTTTTCACTAGATGTTAAGGAATCATGTTGGGTTTCTATTTATCTATGAAGAACTGTAGTTATGGATTTTGGCCAACTAAAATGTGTCACCAACTATTCCCAATAATATATCTTCATCCTAATATGCTTATTATGGTAATATCTTCATGGTATATTTGTAAACCTATGAAGTTTGTAATTTGTGATGATGTCATAAACACTTTGCAATAATTTGAGAGATTTGCCCAAGTGAGTGTAACAACAAGTAAAAAAACTCCAATGTTTCTACAATCTTGGAGAGGTATCATCTGTTTTTACATTTTTACTTAGACTTAAGAACATTTGATGTAAATGAAACAGAGTTACATAGTAATTAAGGTAGAAAAAAGACTTTAGTCCATCAAGTTCAACCTTTTTAGATCTCCTCTGATCTGCAATACGCAAATTTATTGTTAATTGAAATGGTTTTCTTCCCCAGGGACTAGAAAAGCATTGATAATATAAAGGAAATAGAGCAATAAGAGCAACATTCATATTATAAGATGTAACATTCATATTATAAGATGTAATATCATGCTAAAACTACCTCACAAGGATAGTGAGTTTAAGTGTTGCCTCCTTCTCCTAGATTGCTTCACAGAGTCCATGTTGCCAGTTCTCAGCCAAACATGAGTGTCATGGAAACAACATCGCATGATGATTGTGATGGGTTCATCACTATAAAAGACAGGGGGTGAAGCAAACATTTGGATCACATACCAAACACTGAGAAGCACATTCTTCTTTACAACTCAAAGGGACATGGAAGGTTTCTGGATTTCCCTAGGAATATAATATATCTATGTATCTCTTTACCTTTGGATCATTCCTTTTATTAAGACAAGCTTAAAAACTAATTTTCTCTGCCTAAAACCTTACAAATAATTCCTAACTAGTTTCTTCGCTCTGCAGCTCATGAAGACGGTGTACTTCTAATTACAGGGCCTGCACTATCTCATAGTAACCAATCAGTGGCAACAGTCTCATAGTAACTAATCAGTGGCAACATTTTGCAACAAGCTACTTGAGAGGTCACTAACAGGCTAATTTGCAACACTGCACTTCACAGTGTGTGTATTCATGAATTTTTACCAAACCAGTAGACAGAAAAAGACTACTAAATAAAATAAAGTACATAACATAAGTAAATAGAGATACATAGGTATATTATATTCCTAGTGAAATCCAGAAACCTTCCATGTCCCTTTATTTTACAAATTGTATCAACTATATGAATTACAGATCTGCCAGATTGAATGTAATTAGCATAACCAATATTTCAGTCTTTGGTGCAAATGTAGGAAGGTATTGTTTTGTTTGTTTATCACGTTGCGTATCAATTTATTGTCAATATTGCTATTATCAGTAACTAGCGACTTGCCCGGCAATAAGATTGTAAGGCAGGTAATGTTGTTTGTGTGCGAAATTAATTTTGTTGGCCTTTGGCACTCATCGCGTGGCTCTTGGTTGTTTGTGTGCTATGAGCAGCGTTGTTTTTTTTTTGGGTATGGCAATGAATAATTAATAAAATAAGAACAATGAATAATTAATAAAATAAGAAATTAATATACTTTACCTATTGTGAAGTAATATATGCAGCATTGTGTTGAAGAGCTGGCAATCTGTTTTCATGTTGCTGCAGCATCGGTGCTGTGGAGCTGCTGTGTAAGTATCATGAATGTGTGCAGTGTGTAGTGTAAATAGTGTGCGTGCGCGAGGCAAATCCGTTACTTCCGGAATGGGTAAGTTAGTGTTCTAAAATGGCGCCTAATGTATGGTATGCGGCTATGGCTGATTTAGCGACCTTGTTTTCGGATCTCCTCCGACTTTTCTGGACATTCCGTAGGTGTTTGGTGGTGTTTTGCGTGTTTAGGGTCCTTTAGCTTTGTTTTCATTTTGTTCGGCGGACATTTTTTCTCTCGATTAGGTGATTTTCAGGTGTCTAAACTCTGTAATTTGGACTTAAATCGAGTTGTAACTTCACTTGCAGAGGTCCTGGGTGCACCACCTTGCTGTGGGTAAGCTTTTTATGTGTTTGTTGTGTGTATTTCTTGGGTTTCTAATGTTTTTCGGGTCGCGCGGGTTGCGTCCTTGTTTTTAGATCTCGTACGTCTTTTTTGGAAAATCTGTAGGTGTTTGGTGGTGTTTTGCTTCTTTAGAGTCCTGTAGCCTCATTTTCGTTTTTTTCGGCTGCCATTTTTTCTCTCGCTTAGGGGATTTTCGGGTGTCTAACTTCAGTTTTCGAAGTCCTGACTGCCTCCCCTTGCTGTGGGTAAGCTTTTTATGTATTTGTTGTGTGTATTTATTGTGTTTTTCATGCTTTCATGTGTGCGGGTTTCGGGGCGGTAAGGTCGTATTGTTGCGAGGTTGTAATGGGTCGTAACGCGTCTCGTATTTGTTTGTCGGAAGTCTGTAAATTTTGCGAGGTTCGCAGTTGCTGGCAAGGAGCTACACGAGCCCACAGCGTTAGCAACAACCCGCCTGCTCACAACTATATATGCGATAGCCAGTTGCCATTAATTATACCTGAAACTCATTTTGAAAATCCCCATATCAATTTCTATAACTATAGACTTTATTGTGTTATTAACGAACAAGCTGTACCAAATCATGGCATCCTTTTTATTTCTGTATGTTTTTTTCTTGTATTGATAGAAAAATATTTTGTATGCTTTCCCATGTGTTGTGATACTTATAATTTATAGCTGTTCTATTTATGTTCAGGCCAATGGGGACTAGAGTTTGGGAAGGAAATTGGATAAATAACAGGTGATTAGCTTGGACTGAGCCCAGCCAGGCTATGTATAAAAGAGAAGCAGCTGAGGTAAAATAGAGATCAACAATAAATAATGTTGAAAGACCAGTGAAATAAAGAGGAGTAGAAAATGGAGACCCAAATAAAATATAGCCAGGGAGATGAGCAGCCCAACCAGGGTTATTAGAAGCACTGTTTCAGTACTTTACTGCTAACAGCTTTGATTACTTCGGATTGCATTGTTTACCTCATTTGCACATAGATTAGTGGACTTTCTTAACATTGATATTGTGTGAATAAAGTGACGCTTAGTATGTATTTGATATATTTTTCCAGTTTCAACCAATTTTAAGCCCCACATTTGTAAAACCCATTTAATTTAACTTTAATAGAATGTTTAAGACACAGATTTGTTTGTCAGTATTATCAGCCTTATTCTATTGCTGCGATTTTGAGATCCAGGCTCGTAAGTGGAGATCGCTTGTTACTTTGCTATTCAATTGCCTTCCATTTGCTGACTCGATCGAGTTACTTGCTACGAGCTGCGATCCATTGTGATTCGTCAAATCGCAAGTTACTTCCCTCAATGCCTTTGATCTTTCACGACCGCTAAAAATCACAAATCGCTAAGTAATTGATCCAATCGTTCCGATTTTCCTCCTCCATCCACTTCGTCAAGCCCGCAAATGGCAAAAATCGAACAACAGGTTACTGGGACCAGGGAGGTCCCGCAAAGGGCTTTCTTACAAATCAGATCACTTTAAATGCAATTATAAATTCAATACAGCACTGTAAATGATGGGGAACACAATGGGTGACATTCACAAGCTTGCACATCGCCAAAATATAATACTTTATTTCATGTTTCTTTTCCGTCCAAAGTCCTACGGGCTTCAACCTCCAAGCCCGTAGGAGTTTGGAAGCCAAAGTCCTATGGGCTTGAATAACGAGTTACGGGCGTGGCGGTCATTCAAGCCCATAGGACTTTGGATGGAAAATAAACATGAAATACATTATTATATTTTGGCAATGTGCGAGCTTGAGAATGTTGTGCTTTTAAGTTTAATGTCACCCATTGTGTTCCCCGTCATTTACAGTGCTGTATTTAATTTATATTTGCTTTAATACCGCCCCAATTTTTCGGGCTTGAACCACGAGTTATGGGCTTGTGTCTGCGATCATGTTCAAGCCCTCAAATCCTACTACCGAGAGAGCATGGTTTCCGATTCTCGCGACCGGCGCCTAACTTGCGGGCCCGGCCAATTGAAAAGCAGAGTAAAAGTAGACCTACTAGAGCCCGCAACTCGATCGCAGGAAATCGGCTACTTGCGAGTACGGCCCTGAATAAATGTCTGCAGGGATCAATCCAATATTTTATGTAAGCTACCATAACTCTTGTTAGGGTCTCTGTAGCCCAAAACGTTGTGCATTTACAAGATCAGGATCTTTCCCTTTTCACCTGATCCGCATCACTGGAAACGAAGTGAGCGTGGTGTATTACAATATACATACTGTATGTAAAAATAAAATTAAATAAGAGCACCCTAACTGGAGGCTAATTCCAACCCTATGCCTAATCCTAACCCTAATCCCTAACCCTATGTCTAACCCTTACTATGCCTCACCCTTTGCTTAACCCTATGCCTAAACCCAACCCTATGCCTAACCCCTAACAATATGCCTAACCATAACCCTATGCCTAACCCCTCTCTCCAACATCAAACTATTTTAAAATAGATTGCCTCCTAGAGGAATCTATTTTAAACTGTAGTGTAGAACCGAATCCGTGGCAGGGGCACACATCAACGGCGCATCTGAAAAAGGAAAGGACCCAAGCACTCCAAAAGTTGTTTTTTTTTGCATCGAAAATATTTTATTACTTTAACTAACTAACTAACAATAAAGTCTTACAAAAACAATGCAGAAACAGACAAAAATAATGGGCCTCATTCAATTGCAAGACTGTAATTGCCTGTAGCCCGAAATTTTAGCTGCGGGTTACAGTTTTTTCTAAACATTTAAACTCATTCACTCTAACTTGCAACTGCCCTCTCACAGCCTCCACAAGGAAACTATGCACTCGTAAGTAGGATTTTCAGAGGGTTTGATCATATGATCTAACAAGATTTAAGCAAGCCGTAATTGAATGGGGCACCTCCCTTTCTCTAATACTATTTACTCTGCCAATACAACCAACAGCCTTATTAAATTGGGATTCAGCAAATTGAAAGCACATAGCACATTTTTTTACAGAAGTTTTTAGTTAGTGAACTTCTATTCAAAAGCAAGGTATTCACTAACTAAAAACTTCTGTAAAAAAATATGCTCTGTGCTTAAAAAGAGCCCTTTTAAATTTACCGAATAGCAATTTAATAAGGCTGCAAGTACTTGCATTTACTTCAGTGTTTGCCTTTCTTTAAATCATCCAATGTCATATTTTCCAAATCCATCCTATATTATGTTGTGACCATTAAAATGCAATTATCTATTCCTTCTACATTGGTGTTTGTGTCCTAAATGCAATGTGCAATGTTAAATTCTAGATGCCACATACCTGACCATTCCTCTAGTACTAGCGACTTGCCCGTCAAAAATTACGGGGCAATAAAATTGTAAGGCAGGTAATGCTGTTTGGTGGTCTGACACACTTCAGCGTTCATTGCGAGCCTCGCGCTGAGCGCCTTTGGCGTTCATCGCGTGGCTCTCTGGTTGTTTTTTTTATTTTTATCAGAGGCGCTTTTGCTGTGATTGTAAGGTCCGCGCTGATCTGCTTTTTGCGTTCATTGCAAGGCTGTCCCCTGGTGTAGTTTGTGTGCTATGAGCAGCTTTGCCGTTCGTTGTGAGGCACGCGGTGAATAGCTTTTGCATTTATTGCGATAGTGTTTTTTTTTTTTTGTGTATATGTATTTTTTTATGCTAATAAATAAGTAATAAATTAATATACTTTACCTATTTGTAAATAATATATGCAGAAAGCATTGTGCTGAAGAGCGGACAATCTGTTTTGATGTTCCTGCAGCATACAATGTAGGTTTGCACTGTTGTGGAGCTGAAATGTAAGTGTCAGCAATGTGTGCAGTGTGTAGTGTAAATAGGCTGCGTGCGCGAGGGGAAGCCGTTAATGTAGCTGGGTACTTCCGCATTCTGTAAGTTAGTGTTGTGAAATGGCGGCGATGTGTATATTTGTACAATGAAGTGTCCTTGCTAATGGTGTATGTTGTAGGTCGTACGGGTTTTTGTAAAAGCTGTATTTGGTTTGTGGTATTTAGCGGCTTTAGGGGCCGTGTAGCCTCGTTTCTGTTTTTTTCAGCGGCCATTTTTTCTCTTGCTTAGGGGATTTTCGAGTGTCTAAACTTTGTAAATTTGACAGAAATCGAGTTTAAGCAGTGTTGCAGAGGTCCTGGGTGTCCCCCCTTGGTGTGGGTAAGGTTTTTATTTTATTTTTGTGTGTATTTTTGTATTTCTTAATGTTTGCCACTGTGTGCCGGTTGTCCGTTTTTGTGTAAGTTTGCAATATTTTTTTTTCTAAGTCGCGCAGCTCGTATAATTTGGTGTAAGTCCGTAGCTAGTCATTGCGTGTTTTTTTTTTTTTAAGTACCGCTTGTGTGGCAATTGCGGTACGAAAGTTGTAGGGGGTCGTAGGGATGAGTGCCTATGGCGCTCATCTCCACCAGCAGAAGGAGCGCCTTTGGCGCTACTTGCCAGCAACTGCGGCCCTCGATTCAGTTGCAGCGGGCTCGCTATGCGTGCCCGCAAGAGTTAGCAACAACCCGTATTGCTGACAACTTTATATTTGATAGTTTTTAAAAATCATTATGCTTTTGATGTTCTCTTCCTCAACCCTTTTACAATTGTTTTGCGCCATCTGCAAGGAGGCAAACTTTACCTTCTAATAATTAATTATTTTGTTAAATAACACAAGCCACCACAAAATACATGAAACACTCAGCTAGTAACCACCCCTTCCTCAAATGCATACTCGCAAAGTGCCACAAACTATATAGGATTGTAATATAAGTTTTAGCACTAAATGTTTGTCCAACTTTGATGGGTCAATTTGTGTGTATGATATTAGAAACCACTTGAAATGATTTGAAAGCATGATGAACAAAGGTACCAAGAGAAAGAGAAAAATAGAGGGAGACGAGAGCAGACAATGATGGATCACATCTTTAAACAAAAGCCGAAGGGTAGTATAGTACATCAATAAACTGCAAAAAACATCTGTGATACAAACACATTTAGTGCAGTGGCCAGTCTGGGAAATATTCCCTTTTATGTTTCTGAACACGTGATCCTGAAACAGGACATAATGAATAATTCATACCAATTTAAATAAACAAAACTGCTGTTTATCAATATTTCCTGTAACTTTGATAAGTTGCCTATGAATCCTAACCAGTGTAAATAAGATTAATGTAGTAGGGTACATTCTTTAAAGAAAAACTGATAATCTCTGATGTTGTTAGTTTGATTACCTTGCTTTGCATACTTTTCAACTGAATGAATCACATTGTAATAAATTCAAATTATTATGTGTTAAAGTTTAACTTAGTTGTGTAAATGCAAGATGCTCAACTTGCAATATTATAAAGCCCTATACAATTGACTAAATCGCAATTACTTTAAACCGCAATGTAGCCTGTAAATGTAACTCATATTCAATTGACTACATTCAGCAACTTGCAATCCAATTGCTCGTTACAGGCTCAAAATCACTGCGGTTGTCAAAACTGTAACTCTATCCTATCTCCTCTATTGTCAAGCCCACAAACGTTACCAGTGCTAAAGATGCAAAATTGATATTCAATTAGAAAAATTCAACAAGCCCGCAATTGCCTTCAAACCTGTAAATGACAAATGTGTAAAACAGTTATACGAGTACTAGATAGGACTAGCAAGTGGGTTAAACACCTGTTCGTATAACTGCAGCAGCAAATAAACACACACTACTGTACTTTGAAATACTGGGGAAGCAATGAAATGCATTCTAATTAATTGCTCACAAACCCACAAAACAAAATAATTATTTGTAACTTTTATTTCCTTCTTATATCGATCCTGGAAATCAAGGGGTTAATACATCAGGCCACCCACATGGACTTAAACAGATCCTTTAATGTATTTCAAGATTGTTTGAGTGCAACCCGATTGGCAAACATTACTTATTTGTGTTTATTAATGCTTAGTCTAAAATTACAGATTAATTGTAATCTTCACGTTTTACTCATTTACTATTGGCTCAGTCTAAAAAGTAATTTAGGAACTTGCTTAATTATTGCCAGATTACATGAACATGCCTCCTGAAATGCTACTTACGAGTTCATGGTTTGCATGTGCAGGCTTTGAGCTTGTAATTATGGATTACAGACAATTGAATACATGTAAATGTTTAGAAAAAATTTGACCCACAGCCAAAAGTTCAGTTTGGAGATAATTACGGGCTTGCAATTGAATGAGGCTCTATGTGAGCTGAGTGCTTACTAGTTTCTTAATAGTCCACCTTAAATTATGAAATGTATATCCATTAAGAAATATTTAAAATGTTACTAGTATTAACTAGCAAAGGAATATTGATCCAGGGAGAAATTTGATCGCCAGTCTCTGTGGTCAGGAAGGAATTATGCTTTTTTTTTACCTTATGAGACAATTGGCAAAGTTTCAATGTTTTTTTTCTGTTTGCCTTCCTCTGGATTAATTAACAATTATTAACAAATAATTTGTGTGTTAAAAGGATCAGATGAGATCTTGGGAGGTTGAACTTGATGGACTAACAGTATTTATTCAACCTCAAATACTATGTACCTAATTATGCTTTGTTACAGCATGATTATAATTAGTGATTTAATGTTTGTTATTAGGGCTCCAATTATCCATTCCACCAGTGTGAAGTTGTCTCCAACAGTGAACCTGTGTGTCCAATATGGAGAAAGGAAAGATGTCCATTGCTTCACTTTAGAAATGTGGACATGCAGGTATGAAATTACTGATCATTTTCAATTCAATTAATTTTTTTTTCATAAATGGACATGAAATGTGCCTTTGAGGCTGAAAGGATATTAGAAAAATAGATTTTGACTGCAGGTACAAAACTCTATCCTCATATTAGAATTAGAATTAGACATTATACTAATATAGTACAGTTTTAATATTAAAACAACTCCATAAAATTATTTTGTAGTTGAATACTGTTTTTTAATCTTTTTCATAATGCGCTTTTGAGTATTATTTGCGTGCTGTATTTGAAGGTCTTCTGTCACTCTTTTGTTCACTGTAACCTTTATGAATTTGTAGTAAGTTTAATTTCTAACACTTCTAGCTTTTACATTTTATTAGACTAATTTCGAAGAATGTAGCTGCTATGTCTGAATGCAAGTATTCTTTCTCATTGAATTAACAGTAGCCATAGCTAGTTTTTTAAACTATATTTATTATATTGAGAATTAAACAATAGTATATGCAGTTTTGGTATTAATATCCAATTTCATCCTGTCCATGTAGAGGTCTCTTGTCCAACATGGTTTAAATTACTTTATCTCTGGATTGTCTCTTCACCACTCCATGAGTTTGTTTGCAAGTGTGAACAAGGATGAAAGAAGAGAACAACAACAAAGCTAAAGGGGGGGGGGAGGAGGGTAGGGAAAGTGGTGAAAGTTGGGCTGGTGTCAGTGGGCTCCTTCATCTACCTTTTTAAATTTTTGCAATGAAAATATTTGGCTTGTGAGGGTTCTATGTGTAAAATGAAAAATGCAAATGTGAGACATTTATATCCCATTGTACGTCATGTGAAACCAAAAGTGTGCAATAATCTGTAAAGGAAATTTCAACTCCAAATTGAAGCTATAATTCGATATATGAATATTTACATGCACTTTTGTTTTAACTGCAATCAATAGTATAACCAAACAAAAACATATTTGCACTAACTCTTTTACTAGCTATGGTGTTTCCTAATTTGTAACTTTGAAAGCATTGTGATGCAGATTAGTCCATATGCAAACATGGTCCCCCGTGCCAATGGAGCGGTGTATATTTTTGGTATACCCGTATATCAGCTCCAGGACATTTTTTTACCTACATTACACATTTATGTTAATCTCTTGACTCGCATTGTTATGGCACTCAGTCCACATCTGTAAATGCTGCCTTTTCCGCAAAAGGTTTCAGTTTGTTCACTCAGTATATTACACCAAATCAAGCTTTACGGATGAGAAACAGCTCTTGGAAACAACAGAAAATGAGAACTTCATGATTAGTATAATGAGTGAGAACAAGTGTGATAACTGCGGCAAGGAACCATTTTATTATTTTATATTTATTTTAATTTAATAGATGTGACAATTGTATTTATAGATTCAATGTATATAAATGTGTTTATTTTCTGTTTAAACAAATGTACACAATGCATTTGGGCATTTGTTCCTAGGCAATGTGGCTTCCTGATATGTAATAATCCCTAGTACTGAGTACTGGGTTGTGTACACTTCAATGTTGTATAATGAAACGGAGATAATAATACAATATTTTTTTTAATTATACATACAGTGGATATAAAAAGTCTACACACCCCTGTTAAAATGTCAGGTTTCTGTGCTGTAAAAAAATTAAACAAAGATAAATCATTTCAGAACTTTTTCCACCTTTAATGTGACCTATAAACTGTACAACTCAATTGAAAAGCAAACTGAAATCTTTTAGGTGGAGGGAAGAAATATAAAAAAGAAAAATAATGTGGTTGCATAGGTCTGCACACCCTCTTATAACTGGGGATGCAGCTGTGTTCAGAATTAAGCAATCACATTCCAAATTGTGTTAAATAGGAGTCAGCATACACCTGCCATCATTTAAAGTGCCTCTGATTAACCCCAAATAAAGTTCAGCTGCAGTAGTTGGTCTTTCCTGAAATTTTCTTAGTCGCATCCCACAGCAAAAGCCATGGTCCACAGAGAGCTTCCAAAGCATTAGAGGGATCTCATTGTTAAAAGGTATAAGTCAGGAGAAGGGTACAAAATAATTTCCACGGCATTAGATATACCATGGAACACAGTGAAGACAGTCATCATCAAGTGGAGAAAATATGGCACAACAGTGACATTACCAAGAACTGGAGCTCCCTCCAAAATTGATGAAAAGACGAGAAGAAAACTGGTCTGGGAGGCTACCAAAAGGCCTACAGCAACATTAAAGGAGCTGCAGGAATATCTGGCAAGTACTGGCTGTGTGGTACATGTGACAACAATCTTTAGTATTCTTCATATGTCTGGGCTATGGGGTAGCGTGGCAAGATGAAAGCCTTTTCTTACGAAGAAAAACATCCTAGCCAAGCTACATTTTGCAAAAACACATCTGAAGTCTCCCAAAAGCATGTGGGAAAAGGTGTTATGGTCTGATGAAACCAAGGTTGAACTTTTTGGCCATAATTCCAAAAGATATGTTTGCTTCAAAAACAACACTGCACATCACCAAAAGAACACCATACCCCCAGTGAAGCATGGTGGTGGCAGCATCATGCTTTGGGGCTGTTTTTCTTCAGCTGGAACTGGGGCCTTAGTTAAGTTAGAGGGAATTATGAACAGTTCCAAATACACGTCAATATTGGCACAAAACCTTCAGGCTTC
Source organism: Discoglossus pictus (assembly GCA_027410445.1). Classification (NCBI taxonomy): domain Eukaryota; kingdom Metazoa; phylum Chordata; class Amphibia; order Anura; family Alytidae; genus Discoglossus; species Discoglossus pictus. The sequence continues at coordinate 298,653,719 of CM050167.1, read as the reverse complement.
TGCTAGAAAGCTGAACATGAAGAGGAACGTCATCTTTCAGCATGACAACGACCTAAAGCATACATCCAAATCAACAAAGGAATGGCTTCACCAGAAGAAGATTAAAGTTTTGGAATGGCCCAGCCAGAGCCCAGACCTGAATCAGATTGAAAATCTGTGGGGTGATCTGAAGAGGGCTGTGCACAGGAAATGCCCTTGCAATCTGACAAATTTGGAGTGTTTTTGCAAAGAAGAGTGGGCAAATCTTGCCAACTCAAAATGTGCCATGCTGATAGACTCATACCCAAAAAGACTGAGTGCTGTAATAAAATCAAAAGGTGCTACAACAAAGTATTAGTTTAAGGGTGTGCATACTTATGCAACCATATTATTTTATTTTTATATTTTTTCTTCCCTCTACCTAAAAGATTTCAGTTTGTTTTTCAATTAAGTTGTACAGTTTATAGGTCAACTTAAAGGTGGAAAAAGTTCTGAAATGTTTTATCTTTGTCTTATTTTTTTAGAGCACAGAAACCTGACATTTTAACAGGGGTGTGTTTTTATATCCACTGTATATTTATTTTGGAATGTTAATAGTCAAATAATGTTGAAATGTCATCATTTTTTTTATTTTCATTTTGTGCTATACTGTCTCTATATTTAACTGCTGCTGCGGCACGCCACAATGGTTTTAAAACCATTTGCGAGTGGTCTTTGGTACCCGTAACATGTTATTCAGCTTTTTGTAGTTATGGCACTGCACTCATTTGTTAGTAATCCATAAAGTTTGATTAGCATAGGGTTTTGGTGTAAAAGTCTATCTCGTAAGCTTTTGTCAATGCAAAAATCAATGGAAAAGTTTCACATAATATTTTGTTTTGGCTTGCCGCTGTCACTCGTAGCAGTTCTCTCGCAATCTTTCAGGGATGAGTGATTAACATTGCTAGGGAGGTTAACTTGTTCTTAAACCTGCTGTAATTTTGTGATATAGGGATTTGCATAGGGGTTATATTTTGTATCTTAAAAAACACATTTAGCCTTATTAAATTGCGATTCAGTACATTTTAAAGTGCTCTATTTAAGCACACAGCATATTTTATTTACAGAAGTTTTTAGTTAGTGAAGACCTTGCTTTTGGACAGATGTTCACCAACTAAAATCTTCTGTAAATAAAATATGCTCTGTGCTTAAATAGAGCCCTTTTAAATTTACCGAATCGCAATTTAATAGGGCTGATTGCTTGCATGTGAAGAAAATGTTTGGAAACAAATTGGCTGAAACTCTAACCCCCACTTTAAGGTTAAATAGTGACTTCATGTAAAATGCATTATTAGACTGATTAATGTTGCACCAGTGTGGCAAATGTTATGACAAGGATTATGCCACAATGCTAATTCAGGGCATTGTGAATGCTCCCAAAGATGTGCATCTGTATGAGGGATGATAGTCTTTGGACAATAATATAGGTAGCTCCTTGTAAAAAGAGGGGCTACATTTAAAGTATTGCTTTTGGTTAAATTTTCTATTTCTGAAAACATTAATAGAAATTGTTAAAATTGTATGTGATGAGTTTATATATTTGTAACACAATCTTATATTTCCATTTCCAACTGCACAAAATTAGTTTGTACTTTAGTACAAAATCTTTTAAAAGAAATGCATTTGTAAAAATGTTAGCAAACTCTTAGCATCTGATTTATGTTATCTATGGGCCAAGTAGCACCAGGGCAAAGCATACTTAATATGTAGAGATAATAATGGCACAGTAAGTCCTCTAGTAACAAAAGAACAATATGAGGGAAATTGCATACAGTATATATCAATATTTTTCATCAGCTGGTATAAAAGTTTAATATATGTATATATATAAATATTTTTTTAAATCTCTTCTTTTTTCTTTTAATTAGCTGCGGCGCTGTACCACTCCATGTTTCTGGGAAAATCAGCCGGCTGGATGTGTAAAGATCAGTTGTTCTTATTTTCACTGTAAACCCCGCAATATTAATGGCCTTTTTCTGCCACCCACTAGCAGTAAGTATGCACTTTTTTTAGTTTATTTGTTTTCTATGATCACTGAGCACCATACTCAATATAAAATCAAAGGGTTCTTTAACTGAAAATCCTCTCTAAACTGAAAGTCCTCCCTTAACCCATTCTAATAAGGATTTGGGGGCAAAGCCTATGCTCTAAAAAAATCTGCACATAAAGTACTTGACCATTCTCTAACTGGTTCTTAAGTATATTTTATGAATACATCATTATTTTTATTGAGGTACATTAAAGTACACTGCAGCTTTAATAAGAAAGAAGGTTAAATATATGTGTTAATGGATCTAATGTGATCCTCAGAGCCTGCAAAGGGGACTTTGCAGACTCAGGGAATCATTAGTGAATGTAGCCCAAACTGGGTATTTGCTAAATATTATCTATAAAAATAGAGACAGTTAATAGATTTTAATTTTATACTGTTCGTTTTCACTTCTACCAGTATATAATTTTATGTCCTATATATGTAATACTGTGGGCCTATATAATTGAAGTCAAATCAATCAAATAATGCATGGATAATTTCAAATATTTTTTGCATCTTATTTTATTGTCTGCTAAGTCACCATAATGCTTATAAGATTCAAAATGTATTGGATAGCTGGGGAGTACCATAAGACACAAGATCAGTCCCATTGTATTTAGCCATGCAATTATTACATACCCAGTGAAGTCAACAGTTGTGCTTTGCACTATCACAGAAAGGATTGAAAGGCGCATGAGAAACATGTTTTCCTTTTCAAAATCTTTGCTCAGTTGATGGAGTTGTTTTAGTTTAGGGTTAAAGTATGTTTAAATTCCTCTTTGCTGAATATACAGTATAATGAGCTATGGTTAAGGGATACATGTGTTTCTATTTAGTGTTTATCCTCAGTTTATGTAATGGAATACATGTGTTGCTATTTAGTGTTTATCCTTAGAGTCATCTGTTCAGTTAGCTCAGTGGATAGAGCATCTTCCTGCAGAGGAGGAGCAGTTCAAGAGATAGAATTGTGGCTCTTGCTCTGTTATTGTAACATTTTTTTCACAGGAAAAACTATGAAACAATTATGTGTGCTGAAAAGCTTTGTCATTTATATTTACCTGTTTCCTTGCTTTAGAGTAAACAGTTTTCATCACTTCACTTATGCAAAGCTTGTACAATGTATCATACATGTTGTTTGTATCCACTACCTGAGGTTAATGAGAGACAGAGGAAGCTATAACTTTGCACACCTTCCTACCTATGTAAACTTTCACTTTCTTCTTGACCGTTGCTCTTCCTTATCTGCTCTTCTGCACGTTTCTGCATTTTCCATTCCCTTTAGAGGAGTAGAGTAGTGAGTTTCCAATCTTATAGGGTGCTTTGGAAAATGCACTTTCTGCAAAGATCCTAAGTTCAAAACAGGGCCCTCCATTTTCTGCATTCTGTTAATATTGCATGCAAAAAGAGTAGAGGTCCTCATCTGAGAACAAAAAATACCTCAGTGGGTTTTTTCTATAGGTCCGGTTACCTACTCAGAGAGCAGCCTCTTTTAGCTCACCTGTGCCCTTCACAGGGAGAAATACCAGCCAAAATACAAGGCAATTCTACCCTGAACAGGAGAAACAGCAAACCCCAGACGCGTCTATGGGCCTCGACAGTGAGGTGCAGCTGTGCTCCCTAAGGCATAATGAGCAAGGAGTCCATGACTGGTTCCCCCTATCGGGACTCCTTGCTCACTGTGCCTTAGGGAGTACAGCTGCACCTCACTGACGAGGCCCATAGAGGCCGAAACGCGTCTGTGGTTTGCTGTTTCTCCTGTTCAGGGTAGAATTGCCTGGTATTTCGGGGCTGGGTCACTCTTGAGTGAGACCAGACTGATATACTACAGGATATTTCTCCCTGTGAAGGGCATAAGTGAGCTAAAAGAGGTTGCTCTCTGAATAGGTAACCAGACCTACAGATAAAACCCACTGCTGTATTTTTCGGTCTCAGATGAGCACCTCTACTCTTTATGTTTACATTTCTGCTAATATTGTATATTTCCTTGTCCTTATCCCCTGTACAGCGCTACAGAATATGTTGGTTGCGTTACAAATACAAGTTAATAATAATATTAATAACAACATATAAACAACTTTTCATGATTTTTACATGACTGTGCACAGTAGGGAAGTGTTCAATCCCACTTTATGTATCAATGAAGTAGTTCCCTCAATGAAGTAGTTTTATATCTCCCACATTTCTTTCCAAAAATACTTTCAATGTCCATTTAACTCTATCCTCTGTTTATAATTCACTACCTGTGCTTGGATGCACTGTCCAAATTTTACCAAGAAATAAAAAAACAGTAAACAAATTTCTCATTTATTCATCACTATAGTTAACATTGCTGTTTATATATTCAAGCTTCATATGACATACACAATTGTAATCAATATTATTTGTAAATGCTCAGAATACATATAAATTATATTCATGAGGTGAACATATTATAAGATCTTTAACAATTGAATTTAAGAGGTATCTGTTATTGGTTTTGATTGCACAATTGCCATTGTCTGTATGCTTATTTGTTGCAGATTTTTCACCTTACATTGAATTGAAAAATAAGTGTTTTGTTAAATGTGTGTTTTACAAGTGTAGTTAAGTAAAGTGTATATTTCTGGCCCAAGCACATAGAATACAATATGTTTCATATGGGTCAAGCAGGGGGCTCAGCCGCACTAGTTCTATCAATATACAGTCTTGGTAATGTTATGTCATCACCTTGCATGTTATATGTCTAATTCTCACTCTAAACTATATATATACGATTGTTTCCTCGACAATTGCAGGTAGTAACACTACTTTATATCCAGTTTTACCATTTGTTCCTCCACCATCAACTCCTACTCCACCACCACCTCTTCAGCATTGTGAAGATATGGTCTCCATAACTGAGAGCAGTATTGTAGGTGAGATCTAACGATCAATCTATAAATGTGTGACCTGTGTTAGTTAATGATGAATCTATAATATTTGGTACCACTAAAGTAGGTGTCAGTAATCAGCAGGTGTATGGATGCAGTATGTATGAGTAACGGAGGTACTTCAAAGTAAGGGCCAGGGAAATAAATCTTGATCAGTTTGTGCGAAGTAAGGGACTAGTAGGACAGATCAGAAATAAGTAAACAAGCAAAAGGATCAAAACAGACAGCAATCCAAAGCAAGATTTAAAGGCAAAAGTCAGAAAAATGGTTGTCAACAACAAAAACACAAGAAATGAGCACAGGAAATCTTTAGAAATGTTCAAGCCGACAACTCAGCAAATGGTGAATGACTCTGCTTATATGACTGCACACTTTGTCTGGGGCAAGCTGATCCACATAAAAATGCACATTCCCATACATGATTATGAAATTTAGTCTTAAATTCTAATACAGGATTTCTATTGGATGCTGCAATATGCACATTATTAGGCATAACATTAGGAGAACATTGGGCATTCCTGATTAATATCCATGTGTGAGAAATTGTGCAGGAGAATATTGAAGTTGGTGTCAACATATACAACATTATTTTGATGATATTAGATAATTTGGCCTGATGCCCATAAAAGTATGTATATTTAAGTAAACATACTTATTGACTTTTGTCAGTTTGAAAATGTGTTTATTACAAATAAGTATAAACTTTGGTCTCACCTTTACAATATGTGGCATTACTGTACTTGCTGTAATTTGAAAAATAATAATATTTGACACTTTACAAGTACATTATATAAGAATATTAATCTTATTTAAACAGAGAAATATTAGCATTATGAAATAACTCAAAAAAGAGGAAAAAGGCATGCTACATATTTAATGTATGTTATTTCAATTTACAATTAAAATGTTCCTATTGAATTAGTGAGTGCACTGCAGAAAACCTTGACTTGGATTATAAATCTAAAAAAATCTTAATGAACAGCCTTCACCAAAGAGCCTTTCAGACAATTCCAGTTATTTTATTTCTGTTCAGTGGGCTACATCCGTAAATAAGTCATTGTCACCATCAATAATTGCTTTCTAGATTTTCTGCCTTATTTTGTCTATTATTGTGTCTTTTCCCGAAAATATCTTAGAAGATCTCATCCTCCATTTCTGTAATACTTTTTATTCATTTTTATAATGTGCCATGGTTGTTAGCATGCATACTTCCGCAAAAAATCCTGTGGAAGATCTATATGGGACTTTATCTAATGATGAACAGTATATGAAAGTCGTGGCTTAAAACTAAAGTGTTTTTCAACAAGCAAATTATAACAACAAAGGGATTAGTAAAACAAATGTCCCACATTCGTACAATTACTGTACAATCATTCATACAACAATACCAAATATTTGGTCTAGATATTTTCCTCTTAACACAGTACAGTAACTAATTTGGTAGCTTCCACAAACTTTAAAAAACAAGAACTTTATTCTAAACTTTATAAAAATTATTATACTCCTCTAAGGTGCATAATACATCCTGGTTGGATGAATCAATAATCAAATTCAATAAGGGTACACAATAACCATTTAGTAGAAATGTCTATGCAACAGTATCCCTGTGTCTCATTTCAGAGACCTCCTATGCTATAATTATAGTTTAGTGATATACAGATTATATAGACTGAAGCAAAATTATATCATACCAAACCAGAGATGCATACTGTAGATGTACTAAAAAAACTTATTCATACAGCTAAAAACAGCTTTAATATTTGCAACTGGATTTTCCTTTACAGGTAAAGACTAATAAATTGCAGAGTGCACTAATTGTGCCCAGGTGAGAAGGCAGAAGTTAATATAAACAGGAGAAGGGGCGAACTTGTGAGCTTGCAAACATTTCTAGTATCAAGTGCAATTCTAGTAAAAGTGTAGGAGTTTAAATAAAAGGAGGGACTTCAAAGAAAAGGGAGGGCAGATTTATAGTGCAAAGGAGGAAAACTTTATACAAATATATTTTATATTCTTTATTTTTCCCACTGAAATTTTGTAGACAATAATAATAATTATGAGTCAGTCCAGTGGCAATCTCATTCAGTGTACATCCTGTCATATGTATGCAATACTGGAACAGATAATCCAGGGTCCATACCTCTGTGATAGGTGTGAGCATGTTGCCTCTCTGGAAGCTCAAATTGGAGATCTGGAGAGGAGAATTGCAGCACTTTTAGCACAGTTTAGCTGGGCCTAGCATGGAGGGTGGAGCTGGGGCTAGTGAGGATGTCCATGGAGGTAGCTGGGTTACAGTTAGAAGGGGAATCAGGGGGAACAGGAGGAGGCAAGCCAGTTCTGAGTTGGAAAACACCAACAGATTTGCCAGATTGAGTGGAACTGTGGGGATGTCCATTCAGGAATGGCAATGCCAGATACAGCTGTTCCCTCTAACAGCCGGGAGAACAGTTCTACTGGAGGAGTGGGAGGGCAGAATAGGCAGAGCAACAGACAGGTTTTGGTGGTAGGGGGCTCTATTATTAGGAAGGTAGACAGGGTGATTTGTCACCCAGATCCCAGTAATCGAACAGTTTGCTGTCTCCTGGGTGCTCGGGTTCGTCATGTTGTGGATCTGGTAGACAAATTATTGGGAAGGGCTGGAAATTAACTGGTAGTTTTAGTACATATTGGTACCAATGACAAAGTTAGTGGAAGATGGAGTGTCCTAAAGAATGATTTTAGAGAACTAGGTAATAAGCTGAAGGCAATGGACCTCCAAGGTAGTATTTTCTGAGATACTACCAGTGCCACGTGCTAGGCCAGGGAGGCAGAAGGAGATAAGGGAGGTTAATGTGTGGCTAAAGATGTGGTGCACTAAGGAGGGATTCGGGTTTTTAGAGCACTGGGCTGACTTCAATACAATCTCTACAGCAGGGATAGATTGCACATTAATGATGAGGGAGCTTTTGTGCTAGGGGATAGGAGGGTAGAAAGGCTGGAGTAGTTTTTAAACTAGTAGGTGGCGGGGAGGGACTAGATATAAGTAATGGGGTAGAAAGTGTAGAGGGTACAAGGGATGAATTAACAACTCATAGGGGAGGAGATGGGAGGAGGGTAGTATAGTCAATAGGGAGGTAGTACTAAGTAACTCAAGTACAGTGGCAGGCACTTCAGAGCTACAGACTCATAACATAGGGTGTATGCTTGCTAATGCCAGAAGCTTGCCAGGAAAAATGGGAGAGTTAGAATTATTAGCAATTAATGAAAAATGGGATTTAATAGGCATTACCTAAACGTGGTGGGATGAATCTCATGACTGGACTGTTAATCTGGATGGTTATAACCTATTTAGGAAAGATAGAGGCAGTAGTAAAAGAGGAGGAGGGATTTGTCTGTATGTTAAGCCTGAATTTAAGCCTATAGTCAGAGAAGATATTTATGGTGGACCTAGTGATAAAGTTGAATGTTTGTGGGTAGAGTTAAATAGCGGAGCAGCAAATTCCAAAAGAATATTAGTAGGAGTATGCTATAAACCCCCAAATATAGCTGAAAGTGAGGAAATACAATTATTGTTACAGATTGGAAATGAAGCTAAGCATGGGCAAGTTCTAATAATGGGAGATTTTAATTACCCTGAAATAAACTGGATAAATGAGACCAGCAGCTCAGCTAAGGGGAGCAGGTTCTTGAGTACACTCAGGGATCATTATCTGGCCCAGGTTATACAAGAGCCTACTAGAAATGAAGCTATCTTAGATTTAGTCATCACAAATAATATTGATATAGTATCAAATGTTGGAATAGGGCAACCTTTGGGAAACAGTGATCACAACACCGTCTCATTTGAGATTGAATGAAAAAAAACAAAATTTTAACGGGCCAACAAAAACTCATAATTTTAAAAGGGCAGATTTTAACGGTCTAAGGGCAACAATACAAAGTATAGACTGGGACAGAGAACTGATAGGTAAAAACACTGAACATAAATGGACAACATTTAAATCCTTATTAAATATACATACTTATCATCATATACCATGTGGGAATAAAAGTAAAAGGAGTAAAAATCCCATCCAATGTGGCTTAACAATGATTTAAAGATCAAAATACGGAGTAAAAAACAGGCATTTAAATTATACAAACAAGAGGGGACAGAGACTGCTTTACGGAAGTACAAGGAAATAAAAAAGGCTTTTTAAAAGCGCTACAGTATTAGACTGGCTAACATAGAAAATAAAAAATGAATTGCAAAAGAGAGTAAGACTAACCCTAAAATATTTTTTTAAGTATATTAATGGGAAGAAGGTGAGGAAGGAAGCTATAGGAACATTACAATGTGACACAGACCATGTGAAAATTAGTGACCAGGAAAAGGCAGATGAGCTAAATAGGTTCTTTTCTTCGGTAAACACAAGGGAGGTACCAGTGGTTGGGACACTGCAACATAATGGGGCTACACTATCTTTGCAAATAATTTGTTAACAGAGGAAGTAATCAAAAAGAGTTTGGAAAAAATAAATGTTAATAAATCACCGGGTCCTGATGGGATACATCCACGGGTACTGAGGGAACTGGGTTCTGTAATATCCAAACCATTATATTTAATTTTTCAAGATTCACTCAACACAGGGTCTCTACCAGATGACTGGAGAAAAGCAGATGTGATACCTATATTTAAAAATGGAGCAAGAGCAAATCCGGGGAATTATAGACCAGTGAGCCTCACTTCTGTAGTGGGGAAGCTTTTAGAATGGTTAATAAGGGATAATAGACAAGAATATGTCTATTTGAACAGGATTATAAGTAGGAGTCAACATGGATTTATGAGGGATAGGTCATGTCAAACAAATCTAATTAGTTTCTATGAGGAGGTTGGTAGGAACCTGGATCAAGGCAACTCAGTGGATGTAGTGTTTTTGGATTTTGCAAAGGCTTTTGATACAGTGCCTGCCCCATGGGAGACTATTGTGCAAACTAAGCGATACAGGAATTGCAGTAAATATCTGCTCACGGATTGAGAGCTGGCTAATAGACAGGAAGCAAAGGGTTGTAGTATATGGAACATTCTCCGATTGGACTAATGTGGTAGGTAGGGTTTCTCAGGTTTCAGTATTAGGTCCTTTTTAACATATTTATTAATGACTTAGAGGTGGGATTGGAGTGTGGTGTCTCCATTTTCACTGATGATGCAAAGTTGTGTAATTAAATCAGATAATGATGTGCTTTCCCTCCAAAGGGATTTACATAAAATTGAGGAATGGGCATTTAAATGGCAGATGAGATTTAATACAAATAAATGTAAAGTTATACATCTGGGAAGGAAAAATAGCCATGCAATTTACAATCTTAATGGAGCAAATCTAGGTGTATCAGATATTGAAAGGGATTTGGGAGTGCTTGTGGACAACCACCTAGGTAACAGTGCTCAAAGCCAAGCAGCAGCTGCAAAGGCCAATAAAATATTAAGGGTATAGAAGCAAGGGAAGCAAATATAATTCTTCCACAATACAAATCTCTAGTATGCCCTCATTTGGAATATGGAGTACAATTTTGGGCACCACTTCATAAAGAGGACATTTTAGAGCTGGAAAAGGTACAGAGGAGGGCAACAAAACTAATAAGGGGAATGGAGGGGCTAAGTTATGAATAAAGACTAACCAAATTAAACTTATTTTCTCTAGAAAAAAGGTGTCTAAGCGGAGATATGATTACCTCATATAAATACACTCAGGGTCAGTATAAAGATTTGTCAAGTGAGCTTTTTGTGTTAAGAGGTTTTCAACTGACAAGAGGAAATCCTTTGAGGTTAGAAGTAAAAAGATTTCACCTTAAAGAAAGAAAAGGGTTCTTCATAGTAAGAGTGGTTAATCGGTGGAATTCTCTACCAGAGAAGATGGTGACAGCGGATTCGATAGGTAACTTTAAAATGTGGCTGGATTTATTTCTAATTAAAAAGGGAATTCAGGGTTATCATGGATAATTAGAGAGCCAGTATCTGGGGTCAGGAAGGAATTATTTTTCCCCCCTTTTTCTCACTTGTTTTTTTTTTTTCTGTTTGCCTTCCTCTAGATTAATTAATAATTAAAAAAAATAAAAATAATAATAATTAAAAAATTGATTAATAATTAATTAACAACGAATTAATTCATATTTAATCTACATATTGCAAATCAGAGGAGATCTTAAAAGGTTGAACTTGATGGACTAAAAGTCTTTTTTCAACCTTAATTACTATGTACCTTTGTAACTATGTAATAATTTAACTACCAGTATGATATGGTAGTTAAATGTCTGCTTTATCCTACTACCGGTGGTGAATTAGGCTTTCATTCAGCAATTATCTTTGCCCAATTAGGGTATTATATTATGCGTGTTTGTGAAATACCTATATCATACTGGTAGTTACATTATCTTGTCCCAATGTGGTTTATGTAAAGCTAAAGTTGTTTTTAGCTGTATAAATGAGTATTTTTAGTACATTTATGCATCTCTGGTTTGGTATGATATCATTTTGCTTAGTCTATAAATTATATATATCACTACACTTTATTGAAGGGCATTTAGCCAGCTTGTGGGACACACCATAGCCCTTCAGATAGGAGGTCTCTGAAATGAGACACAGGGATACTGATGTATAGACTTTTCTTCTAAATGGTTATTGTGTACCTTTATTGAATTTGATTATTGATTTATTCAACCAGGATGTATTAAGCACATTAGAGGAGTATAATAATTTTTAAGGTTTAGATTAAAATTCCAGTTTTTGGTTCTATTTGATGGATAGTGTCAAGCACTGGAACGATAGTACGGCTATACTTATTGTTTCGTAATTTTGTAAAGATACTAAAAGCATTCTGTACGGTCTACAATAATCAATACAAATAATTTCATAAAATTGTACCTAACCTACCCAACATGTGAATCTATGTTTAATAAGGCGTCATTTATAGGTTTCAATTACATTTTCAGTAGATTTCGAAGTCCCTCCTGAAATTGTATTAACTGTCAATCCTAACAATAAGAAAAAGCATAACAGTGGCACAGAACATTCACAAATATTACATTTTACCTGCCAAAGTAGGTCAAAACATAGTGGGAATGCATGCAAACAAATAATCACTGTTGTGATCATGGGGAATATCTAAGACACGTTTCATACTTCACATCACTTAAGTGTAAACTAAAGTAAAGTAGACTATATGTGTCAGTCATTTGCATCAGTTGACCATCTGAGGTTGGCATAAATATCAGACAGCTATAAATATCAGACAGTTATCAAAACAGCTATTAGATTCATTGTTAATGGTAGCAGCACACTTGAATCAGTCAGATATAGAAATTATACAAATCTGGTACCATTATTGTGAGTCTGACAATTAGTCAAATATTTGTCAATTTCAAATATGGATCACTTTCATATTTGGATATCAATTTTGTCAGTTTGCATTGATTATTGAAAACATCCTGAAACCCGTGCCCTTTAAAGTTTTCCAATAAATATAAACAAAACGCAAATTATTTGTCTTTTTTTTATATTTGTAAAGACTGTCTCTTCTTTCCTTGTTTCACCAGCCAGCATGTTTTTATATGTTTGAATTTACTGCCAATAGGAAAAACACAACAGGATAATTTGTATTATTAGTTTAACATTGCTTCTTCTAAATTATGTCTTCTCTAATAGTCACATCTGCAGCATTGGAATGTGATTGAAGTTAGTTCTATGTTAATATCTTTAAATCTTCCAAATGTGTTTTTTTATTTTACAGATACTATGATCAAAGCATATACTCCCGAAAGAGCGGAATCATGTAGATGTATTGAGGATTTACAAATAAAGCAGGAGAACCTATGTAGGCCGATTCATCCCCCTCTTATCATACATTTAACTGTTACAGAAGACGATGAGGAGGAGGAAGAGGATGCAGAAGACAAGTGCTGTAAATATACTATATATTGTATTTGTCATACAATGAAATGCCCTAAATTTAGAAGGATGTATAAAGGACCAATATTTTGCTAAGCATGTAACATATTTAAAAAGGTTTTAAACATGGTGTAATTATTGTATACATACAAAACTATGCTAATACTAATATTTAAGTCATCTTACTGTATGGATAGATAGATAGATAGATAGATAGATAGATAGATAGATAGATAGATAGATAGATAGATAGATATGGCACTACACATCTTCCAAAAATATCTGCAACCAGTATACAAGCACTTCAAAACAAATACATATGACTTACTGTTTTTGCTGATGTTATAGGAACTGCAACTAAACGACAAATTCCAGACAAGAACAGTTTAAAACACAAACACACATAAATAACTGTTTACAATCCCTACATGTATTCACTTTTTGGCCCTTAAGGAGGCTAAGTTGACATAACCAGTTTTGCCAACAGCTATCATCAAAAAGAAAGAAGGATCTTTCATACCAGTATGTCCATTATCACAATTTGTTATAAGCCAACAATCCTCAAAACCATGTAATCTACGTGACTCTCTCTAATCACTTATCTTAATTCATTATTTCATATCTACTATGCCTCCATCTTATGAACCATCACAACTACATAAGTAGCAATGTTAAGCTCATAGACACTATTATTGGCGCTCAGCGGCTTCACTTGCCTCTACAATAGCTTTTATCAATGTTTTACAGCCTTCAGTTGCTTCCCTTCTCCATATCCCTCTCAATTTATCATCTAATCCAGTTTCTCTAATGATAGCTGATACAAACTTGTCTGATGCTTAGAACATAGTCTCCCAAGCAGTATCCTTTCCAACCAGACCTCCTTCAATAGCAGGAAGTCAGTCTTTCCTACAACTATGGACCATTCCTGGGCTAATACAAGAGCTAAAGATTGTTCCACTGCAACCAGAGTAACCAATGCATCCTGAACAAACAACTTTTGCAGATGCAAAAGCTAATTGCTGACATTTCTACTTCAATGAACTGTCAGTAAAGCCAGTACAAGACATCCCAGGCTTAGAACCAATATATATGCATGCATGTATGTAAATATATATAATAAAAAAAAAAAGTTATACTTATGTGGGCAAAAAGAGTTTAGATGATGCATTACCCTCCCTCAGATGATCCTCCAGTGATGATCCTCGACATCCTTGTCCTTAATCTTCAACCAAAAATAAGCAGCGCATCTTGTTTCTTGAAGAAATTGGTACTCTTCTTTCTTGATCCTCTCTTTGGCCCACTGAAAAGGCTTCCACCTGAAAAGTGCTGTTGGTTTATAAAACGAAATTAACAAACTAAAGAAGCTCCAACTATAAATAACGCCCACGCCAAATAACAACTGCACCTTTGCCTTACTATTTTTATCAGCTTCTGATTGTATAAAAAACGGGTTAATCGTATTTCAGGCAATTCATTAGATTATGCTTCCACGCTCAGGCACCATAACAGGAGACCAAAACTCCTACCTGAAGCCACTTTACTTTTCTGATCAACTTACAAATTGAAAGGCTTAAATAGGTTAGCCATCTTGATTCAGAGGTTTGTTGAATTTTTAATAGTCTCCTGAAACTCTTGACTGGTTAACAAAAAGTTTGCGGATAAAAACAATTTGTTGTATGTCCAAGCTTCTTTGATAAAAACAGCTTATGCACCTTGTCCTCTTTTGTTTGCACCAGTGTTTTTAACACTGTATATTGATTTCCATTATTTTATTGTGATTAAAGAATTACAAGAGAATATTATTCAGTTATAGAGATTAATAGTCGAAAATAATAGTAGATGTTTCAACCAAGTCAGATGCTGACCCATCCACTATATAACACAAGTATAAAGTATATAAAATGTCCAGACATTTCAATAGCTGATATTTGGAGGAGTGGGCTCAAGTTCATCACATAGGCAGTCCAGGTCCAGAGGACAAGAAGTGTTTTTATTAACATAATCACATGTGACGTGTGATTATTTTATTTTAAAGTAAATGGATTAAGTAACAATGTTTAAATGCATATATACCAGCCACGTGAAAATGAAAATCTATCACTCATTTTTCGTTTGTCTAATATTTTGTATTATTAGTATACTAGAGACTTGCCCGTCAAAAATGACGGGTCCATAAATTTTGAATGGGAATGCTGTTTGCCACACAATGTAAAGCCTTTTCTACTCTGAGGACCTTCGATGCTCATTGCGAGCCTCCCCTCTTGTGTACTTTTGCTCTTCTGAGCACCTTCAGCGCTCATCACAAAGACAGATATATATCTATATTTTTTTTTAAATAATAATTAATTAATTAGTTCCTTAATAAATTAATATACTTTACCTATTTCTAATTAATATATCCAGCAATCAATAGCCTGAAGAGCTAACAATCTGTTTTTATATATCCAGCAATCAATAGCCTGAAGAGCTAACAATCTGTTTTTATTTTGCTGCAGCATACAATGTACAGTTGTACTGTTGCTGCCCTAAAGAGAAAGTGTCATCAATGTCCCAACTGTGCATTAGAAATAGGCTGCGTGCGCAAGGGCAAACCGTTGGTTTAGTTATGTAAAGCGCGATTTTAGATTTGTAAAGTTGCAAGTTAGTGTTGTAAAATGGCGTAGTTTGTCCTACGCTGTTCGCAAGCATTTGCCGTCCTTTGTAGTAGTGTATATTGTACCTGTGTGAAAGTGGTATGCGGTTGGCGGTGTTTTGCGTGGCCCGGGGTCGTGTAGCCTCGTTTTCATTTTTTTGGGCGCCCATTTTTTTTCTCGCTTAGACGATTTTTGAGGGCCGAAACTTGCCGAAATCGACTTAATTCACATTCCACCTTACTCCCGGACGTCCTGGCTGTTCCCCCTGTGCGTGATGTTTTTGTTGTATTTTATTTTTTTTGTATTTTGTGTGTTTTTTGGTTTGCGCGGTTCGGCCGTTTTTTTTCCTATCTCGTATTTTTTTTTTTCTAAGTCTTCATCTCGTTTTTTTTTTTTTCTAAGTCCTGCGTTCGTCAACTGCTTGCAGCCTAAGGCGATCCTGCGTTTCCTAAGTGTTTGATGGCTAAGTCCCACGTGTTTCAATGTGTGATTGGCTTTCCTTTCTGGCTAAGTCCTGCGTGTTTCATTGCCTTCAATGCTCGCCTCGTTCATCGCCTAAGTGCTGCGAGTTTTAGTGCCTTTACGGCTCGCCTCACTACGCGAGGCTCACAGGCGATGAGCACTCCGAGATAACGTCTCGCCTTGCTATGCGAGGCTCGCAAGCGATGAGCGCCTACTACGCTCATCGCTTAAGTTGTACGCACCACGCAAAGCGTGACAACGTCTCGTAGTTTGACAACTATTATATGTGATGTGGCAGATATTTCAATATTTATGTCTAGTAGTATCTAATATCTACCCCTGTGGTTTCTTTAACTAATCCAATGCCATGTAGGTCCTTATTGAACCTCAGTGGCCTCTAACTTTAAACCTGTAGAGACCCCCTTGGTTATAGATAGTTAGGGATCCATGGGAATAATGTGTGACAAGGGGGTATCCCCAGGGTTTGCTGCTCATAGCTCATGGGAAGGGGGACTATAGGGTATTGGGTGGGTTATGGGAGAATGTCAGGACTCATTGGGGGTAGCTGGTTATAAGGGGCCATAAACCCCCTGCATTATTTTTATTAATATTTAACCCATTTCCTGCTATGTGAAGGGGTTTACATACATAGATAGGGAAAAGGATGTTGTTAGGGCTAGTGTAGTGTGGGTATCACTTGTGAAGCATTTCTACGGAGACTACTGAGCTTCAAACCCAGTTGCTAATTTCAAAATACCAGGGATCACATAGATTTTTTTTAAAGAACCTTGGAGGACATGGATAATACTAACACTGAAATAAAGATTTTTTAAAAAGGCAGTCTTGTTTCTTTAGGTCTAATAACTGAAGAAACAATTGTACAAGTGTACATGTCATAAATAGGAACACAATATTGACTTATTAAATGTATTATTTAAGTTATGTAAAATCAATTTATTTCCAAAATTTTGGGCTCTAAGACAATTACGTTGTGGTCGGGAAATGTAAGCCTCAAAACTAAAATGGCATTCCACTGCAGCACTTTGCGAATGCCGTGTTTAAGGTACAGTTTTTTCATGATTTGGAAATTTGCAAAAACATTTCTTGACAATATTATTTTAGCTTCAGCATATTTCCATTTTCTGAGGCTGTCCGTGTGCTCTACTACGAGTAGCATCTGCCAGAAGTACTTTGTATTACGGTAATTAATGACATGGTCAGAAGACACCCAATCAGTGACCATGCTGACCCTCAAGAATGATTTGCTGACTGCTGACCAACAATCTACTGTGGTGCAGACGATGCCACTGAAAAATATTTAGATTACATAGCAAAAGTTTGTGTATGATCATTATTAGGCACTTCATGCAGCTGCTTGCCAAAATCTAAGGATGAGAGTTTGGCAAATAGCAGCTGACTGTTTTCTTTTTTTTTTTTGACTCTTTGGTTGTTACTATAAATCTCTTTTTATGGGAATATGTCATTTGTTGTTTTGAGCAAATTGCAATCTACCATTACCATTCGCCAATAATCATGGATGCAAGAATTCATATCACATATTAAATGGTTTTCAGTCTTGCGAAAACAAAGTAGATGTCTGTCAGCTTTAAAACAAGGAAAATATATGACATATTTGGTTAATTAAATAGGTAGAATTAAATATGTATATTAATTTAGCTGATGCTGTTGTAGTGTGTCTAGTTCATCACCAAGATCCATATCACAGATTAAATGGTTCTCTGAATAGACCTGTGTTAGCTCAAAGAAAAGGGAAAAACATGACACATTTACTAATATAATTAATTAGAATGAAATATGTATACTATTTACATGAGGCTATTGTGATCTTTCTTCATCATCCTAATCATCATCATTATTAGCTTGATCCATGATCTTCCTCCCTCCACACAGACAGGTTCCTATACAATAACAGCGCTCCTTTCTCCTCCTATGCAGTTTCACTGACATTTAAAGTGCATGTGTGTGCGCATTCTTTTACGATGTTGGCAGTGGAAAACAAAAATAACTGTTCAAAAAGAATATTTCAAAAAGTTTACTATTGGCAAAAATGGCAGTTTTACTCAGTTCACAATTAGAAAAAGTGAACTTTTATCGCCTAAATGTGGACTTTTTTCATTTAATTTTGTTTGTGCAAAATACTGAATGAAAGGTTTCTTAGAGTGTTCCTTTAAGGCATCCCGTGGCAGAGAAGGAGGCTAAAAAAGGATGTGCCAACTTAACCATCTTGTCACTCTCTGATATATAGTTTGAATTGTTTGTATAACGAAATAAGTGTTGTAAAAGTAGACGGGCGTTCTCTGCAGGTTAGTTCATCTATGAGAATTGATTAGATCTTTTTTAAAGCAGAATGAGGGCACTGTTTTTCACAGTTAATCTTTGCACTAAATTCAATAGTGTACAGTAAGACAGTATTAGTGCATTGTTGGAGACTGAACATTATTGAGAAAAAAAAACTATGAGCATGGTTGAGAAAAAAAAAGCTATGCAAAACTCTTCAGAAAACTTCTTCAGAAAAATATGGGCTTAATTAACCAGCTCATAGTTTAGCTCCCTGAAATTTAAACAATGTTTTCACTGACGAGTAATCATATATTGGGAAGCAACTCAAACTGTATTTAACATTGGTTCAGGAACTCCTGGCATGCTTGAGGGGGAAGAAATCCTGGATTCTCTTGCCTGAATCAAGGCTGGTCTAACAATAGTAGCGACACCCTAGACTGGACCTATGGAAGGGGATCAAACTTAGTCATAATAATTGACTGCTGTATATTCAGATAGAGGCTGTGATTATTTTTGTGAAGCTTTACAACATCTTGTCTTTTTCACCTAAAATATATCTCTAAACTATTATATAACACAAGTCACAACTAAAATTCTAATACATTCTCTCATCATATCTTGCCTCGACTACTGCAACTCACTCCCCCATCCCATAGCCTAGCCTCTACAATACAATTTAAAATTACAACTCTAACTTAAAAAACATTCAGCAACAGTGCAACCACGGATATCTCTGATCTCGTCTCAAAATACTCCTCCACCCGCCCTCTCTATTCTGCTAGCTAACAACTCTCTTCTTTTCTCCTCTCTTTTCACCTCTTCTCACTCCGGCCTTCAGGACTTAAAAGATGTCAGTGGCATCTAACATTAACCCTAAATATTATATGCCTATATTCTTTGAAAATCCTTGTTTTACTCCTCTAGACTATCTACCTGTCTCAAGACCTTAAAAACCTCATTAAAAACGCATTTATTTAAAAAAGCTTATCACCTTCATTCTTAATATGCACAATGCATCTATAATTTTTAAGTTTGTGACTTTTTAATCTTGTAACATGCCTGATTCTAAGCTCCAAAACAGTGCTATTTGTTTGCATTGTGTTAAAATTTATTTGGTTTTGTATTTAACCCATGTATAGCACAGCAGAATATTTTGGTGCGTTACAAATAAAGGATAATAATAATTATAATAATAACTTATGTTCCCCAATTATATGTTCCTTGAGCGAAATAATCTCCAAAGCACAGTAGACTGTATCAACTGTTCCATGGACAATTACTTTTGTATTACCACCAAAGAACTTAAAAGATCACTGTATTTACAAGTAAAGCTCATATGTTTGTTTGCTAGGCATAGGCTATTAAAAATAGTATGCAGTTTAAAATAAATAAAAGTTAATTTATTTGTTTAGGTTTTAAACTGTGTGTTTTCCCCTTAAGCAGAGCTGCATATCTCGTCCTACCTGTGTCATCAGGTCAATTTTGAAAAGAAAAGTTTGACCAGTGTTGGTTCTGCTTCAAACTTAGCATGCTCATTAAAATGGGTTGGATCTGTGATAGCTCATGCACTGTCTCTAGACCCAGCCTATGGGGCACCTACAAGCATGTTACATTAGAACTGCTACCTGTAGACACTGGAGGGTGAAGCTAATTATGTCTTGGGTCAGGCAGGGCCAGTGACATCAGCCACGCTCCATGATAGTTCACCATATACACAGTGCTGACCACACCCCTGATGACACAGGTAGGAGGAGAAAGGCAGCTCTGTTTGAAGAGAAAACTGACCGCTTAAAAAGCTAAGTAAAAATGTTAACATATTATAAACTGCATGCTATGGTAGTTTGACCTGCTACCTTCTAGATTAACTGCAAGAAGATCATGTATTCTTTTAATCTTTTTATTAAAAGTCCAAAAATGACACCACATAATGGCTTACATCAGTTAAAGGGGAGTATTCGGCCCGCCCATCTCTCTGAAATGCTCCAACCTCCAGGGACCCTTAAACAGTCTTTTGAGAAACTCTGTCCAGTTCGTAGTTAGACTGCTGCCTTCTCCCTGGGGTTACTTTACACAGATTCTTGCAAGGAAAATATAATCCTTTACTCACATCCTCTGAAAAAGCAGTCTTCTGACTGGAACACAGCTTTCTCTGCGAGCAATCTCTGGAACACAGCTTTCTCGGCGAGCAATCTCGAACACAGCAGTCTTCTGACTGCAATCTCTAGAACACAGCTTTCCCTGCGAGCAATCTCTGGAACACAGCTTCCTCTGCGAGCAGTCTCTGGAACACAGCAGTCTTCTGACTGCAATCGGGAACAGCCAGCAGGATTCTTTCTGTAGCTTGCTCTTTGCTGCTAACAGCAGCTCACCAACAGGAGCAGATTCCGCAGATTCCACACACTGCTCACACTGCCTAGGCCCAAGCCTAAGTGAGAGAGACTCCAGCCATCTCTCTGCTGTTGTCTTAAAGGCAATCCACAGCTGGGCTTCATTTAGCCTCTGATCACTGCCCAGAGTTAACTCTTTCTTTCTCCCGTGAAATCTTCCACTTTAATTAAACCCACCTCTAAGGGTACTCTTTGCTTCACTCTGTTACAATGCTTATTATAAACAAGCGTATAATAAACAGGCATACTAATTTTACTTGTAATATACTACAGTGTTTTTTTAAGAATGCTCATAAACCAGTCTACACTTCACTATCATTTGTTTTTGGGATTCAATAAAAACAAAGCAAGAGTGAGATTAGGGTTCTACAAAAACATGCAAATAAACTTCTTGGTAGTTTTCCTTATGAATGTGGTTGTTGTAGAGGGTGATAAGGGTAGATCATATAGCATTTCTGATTAAATATATATTCTGTCAAAGTAGCTTAAACAAACAGTAAAAGCAATGCTCCTCAATAAATACATTTTAATTTGGTCGATATTTGACAAGGAATATTTAATAATTTGTTCCACTGAGCTTGGAAACAGTTCTCTTCTGCTTCTGTGCAGTGTATACCATTTGGAAGTATAAAAAAAACCCTGTAATAACTATTTTCCATGCAGATAGGTGGACCCATAGATGATGCGGAAATACAGTGGATATAAAAAGTCTACACACCCCTGTTAAAATGTCAGGTTTCTGTGCTGTAAAAAAATGAGACAAAGATAAATCATTTCAGAATATTTTCCACCTTTAATGTGACCTATAAACTGTACAACTTTAGGTAGAGGGAAGAAAAATATAAAAATAAAATAATATGGTTGCATAAGTATGCACACACTTAAACCAATATTTTCTTAAAGCATCTTTTGATTTTATTACATCACTCAGTCTTTTTGGGTATGAGTCTATCAGCATGGCACATTTTGACTTGGCAAGATTTGCCCACTCTTCTTTGCAAAAACACTCCAAATCTGTCAGATTGGGAGGGCATCTCCTGTGCACAGCCCTCTTCAGATCACCCCACAGATTTTCAATCGGATTCAGGTCTGGGCTCTGCCTGGGCCATTCCAAAACTTTTATCTTCTTCTGGTGAAGCCATTCCTTTGTTGATTTGGATGTATGCTCTGGGTCGTTGGCATGCTGAAATATGAAGTTCCTCTTCATGTTCAGCTTTCTTAGCAGAAGCCTGAAGGTTTTGTGCCAATATTGACGGGTATTTGGAACTGTTCATAATTCCCTCTATCTTAACTAAGGCCCCAGTTCCAGCTGACGAAAAACAGCCCCAAAGCATGATGCTGCCACCACCATGCTTCACTGTGGGTATGGTGTTCTTTTGGTGATTCACAGTGTTGTTTTTGCGCCAAACATATCTTTTGGAATTATGGCCAAAAAGTTCAACCTTGGTTTCATCAGACCATAACACCTTTTCCCACATACTTTTGGGAGACTTCAGATGTGTTTTTGCAAAATGTAGCCTGGCTTGGATGTTTTTCTTCGTAAGAAAAGGCTTTCGTCTTGCCACTCTACCCCATAGCCCAGACATATGAAGAATAAAAGAGATTGTTGTCACATGTACCACACAGCCAGTACTTGCCAGATATTCCTGCAGCTCCTTTAATGTTGCTGTATGCCTCTTGGTAGCCTCCCAAACCAGTTTTCTTCTCGTCTTTTCATCAATTTTGGTGGGAGCTCCAGTTCTTGGTAATGTCACTGTTGTGCCATATTTTCTCCACTTGATGATGACTGTCTTTACTGTGTTCCATGGTATATCTAATTCCTTGGAAATTCTTTTGTACCCTTCTCCTGACTGATACCTTTTAACAATGAGATCCCTCTGACGCTTTGGAAGCTCTCTGTGGACATGGCTTTTCAGGAAAGACCAACTAGAGCAGCTGAACTTTATTTGGGGTTAATCAGAGGCACTTTAAAATATGGCAGGTGTATGCTGGCTCCTATTTAACACAATTTGGAATGAGATTGCTTAATTCTGAACACAGCTACATCCCCATTTATAAGAGGGTGTGCAGACTTATGCAACCACATTATTTTTATTTTTTATTTTTCTTCCCTCCACCTAAAAGATTTCAGTTTGTTTTTCAATTGAGTTGTACAGTTTATAGGTCACATTAAAGGTGGAAAAAGTTCTGAAATTATTTATCTTTGTCTTATTTTTTTACAGCACAGAAACCTCACATTTTAACAGGGGTGTGTAGACTTTTTATATCCACTGTATCTCATGATAGATGCCACTTATTGCTCAAAGCTTTGAATCAACGTATATGTATACAATCTTAGTACAACTGCAAAAATGCAAATATTTTATTTAATAGAAATAATATCACAGAAGTACTCTCTTAAAGGACCACTGCAATTCAAGAAAAAAGAGACTTGGTTTACAACTCCATTGGTTTTAGCACAGCTCGAACGTTATGAGCACTAAGTAATTGAAGTTACACAAAATCAGTAATTTAGAAATTTGTTACAATTCTGTCTGTATTCAATTGACTCAAGCCTGCAATTACAGGGCTAAAGCCTAAAACCCTAAACCATGAACCCATGCATAGCAATTCAGGGCATGATCATGATCAATTAAGCAAGCCCGTAAGTTACAATTTAGAAAGAGCCAATAGTAAATGAGACCGTCATCATGACATCAGTAAAACATGGAGTTTAAACTCCAATCAAATAGTGTGTAGAACTCCAATCTGCAATCAGACTCACAATCCAGAAATGTAGAAATCAATAAAAATGAATGAAGAAACTGTGCTAGTCCATGTGGGTGGCCTGAGATGTATTAACTGCTTGAACTGCTGGATTGATATAACACAAAAATAAAACTTAAAAATATATATTTTTTATTGCAGATTTGGGAGCCTGAGACTTTGCATTTTAAAGTACAGTAGTGTGTTTATGTTTGTTTTTACAGTGTTACGAACAGGTGTTTATCCCACTTGTGAGTCCTATCTAGTATTCATAGAAATTTTTAATACATTTCCCATTTAAGGGTTTGAATGAAATTGCGGGCTTGTTGAATTGTTGTAATTGAATATGGACTAGCACGGGTTACATTTGCGGTCTGTAATCGTCAAAGGAGTAGATAGAACGAAGTTAAGGTTTTGCAGTAATTTGGAGCCTGTAACTTGCAAATGGATTGCGAGCAGCAAAATGTAGCCAATTGAATATTAGTAACTTTTATGGGCTCCATTATGGGCTCCAGTAATTACAATTTGGCCAATTGAATGGGGGCCTTATTATAGCTGTAGCAGCAATTAAACACTCATTACTGTACTAAAGTATGGGAAAGCATGTAAATATATCAGAATTAATTGCAGAACAATCTCAAACTTACAGTTATTGAATAAAAAAAGATTATTTGTAACTGTTATTTCTGATTAATATAGATCCGGGACTGATGGGGTTAATACATATCATGAAACTCACATGGAATAGAACATTTAATGCATTTTATAGAGTGCTAGATTTCTTGATTGTGAGCCTCATCGGTAAATATGACTTATTGGCTCTCATTATTTCATAGCCTTTGATTGCTTCCTTGTTTTACTGATGTCACGATGACGGTCAGATCATATAATCACGTCCCCTGAAATCCTACTTAAAAAGGCTTGGTTTATGTTTGGAGGCTTAAAGACGTAAATTGTAAGCTTGAGTAAACAGAATCCCTCTAGACATTTAGAGAAAAAAAAACACCTGCAGCCAAAGTTAGAGTTACTTACAGGCTTTTTATAGAATAGGGCCCTGTGTTCATAAGTATAAGAATCATGTTTGTGTTTGTCACATCCTCAGATCTGAATCATGAGGGTCAGTGTTTTGGCTATCTGTATAAGGAGTCATGTGGCAGCACCAATTCCATCTCACTGGCCAGAAGCAACCATAGCTCTCCAGAAATGTAAACACCCCATTCACGCTTACAACTTCCACCTGTCTATGATGGACCTCTTCCAGGGTCCTGCAGAGGCATATTTAAATGTATGACTTTTTTTTCCCTGGTTGATTATGCTCTGAGGCTTTCTTTATTTAATTGTACAGTGGTCCTTTAAAGTCAGATATATGTTTAGTAATGTTACTTGTTGCTGTAGAGGGTATATTCAAATGTTGTTGAGCAATTATATTTTGGCACAAAGCAATTACATTTTAGCACTTTTTGAAATTCTTAATGTGTTGGAGGGTGTCTAGAGGCAAAACAATTTACATACTGTAATAGTATGTATGTGTGTCATTATCTTTACTGCCAGTTTTATTTTAGATGATTTTTTTTACTGTAAGACATTGATGTTGTCCAGTCTTCCTCTTGTGCTTATAAAGAAATTAGTTCTTCCACTTTTCTAGTTTTCGGGGTTAGAAAATTGTTTTACAGCGTCTGTAAGCCCTATTATTGTAGATATATGTCAGTGATTAGGTCCATATACTTGCGACTGCCTTGCATTCTTATTCCACTGTGAGAAATATTATTTTCTTCCAGATGCCAAATATATTGTTATGTACTTTTTCCTAAACAGTATAGAGCTTTTTGTTTTGCAGCGCACAGAATTTTATTATAAAATATATGTACTTTTTTGAAAGTCATAAATTTAGTACATAACATCAGCTGGGATTCTTTTTAATTCAGAAAGAAAAACGCCTGCGCCACACTAACCAATTGATGACTAGTGGTAACAAATTTGCAAAAGAATACTTATAAATAAATAATAAAAATATCCCAACCCACAATAGCTTTAAATTCAACAACCAAAATTCAAAATTGACAATGTATCTAATATTTGTAAATGTGATTATAAAGCATCAAAGTGATAGTTAATATACATATAGAAATAGCAACTCACGTAAATACTCTTCTTTTTAGAATTTGATATTACAAAATGAAAGCACAAGCAATTTATGGTGCAGTATGTTGTATGTAATAATCAACCACACAAAATAGGTCTTTTACATGATTGAAGGCAGATATCACTACTCGGTTATAGCGTTGGGCTGGGAAAGATGCAAGGAAATTCTGGGAGGTGCTGGAGAAGGGGTTAGGGAGTGGTGAAGCTTGGGAATAAAAAAAATGAAAGTAAATAAATATTAATATGTTATCACTTTAACTATATCCAGCATTCCCATGCGATATGATTGGGAACCCCGATGTTCCCACCTCGGACTCGCTATCCCCATGGATCTCCATCTGTCTATAACCATAGAGGTTAATATATTAATCTTTTTCTTAAAGATACTTCCCTCTTGAAGTTTATTAAATCCATCCTTTGATGTATATGAAGGTTTCTATCATACATGCATTGTTTTGTAAGTGTTTTTGTTTGTTTAGCTGACTATTTTTCAATGGCCAAGAAAAATACTCCATGGATATCTACAGCCTTATTAAATTGCGATTTGGCCAATTGAATAGGGCTCTATATAAGCACAGAGAATATTTTTTTACAGAAGTTCACTAACTAAAAACTTCTGTAAAAAATATGCTTTGTGCTTATATAGAGCGCTATTCAATTGGCCAAATCGCAATTTACTAAGGTTCCTAATCTGTATCTTTCCTTTTGTTGTTATAATTGTAAGTCTAAATATTTGTAGATAAATTAATGTTAAGTTTTGTATTATATGCAGTTGACTATTGTGAGCCAAGAACAAAAACACCCGAAGAAATAGAAGAAGAAAGAACCATAATGGAAATATGCGGTAAAGCAGGTAATTTGTTACATGTTTTGGAACTGAAGTCATTTGTTCTATAAATGACATTAACACAACTTGGTTTTATTTTCTTCTAAGGAGATTATTACAAAGTACAGATTTCTCATGAGATCCACTCCATAATAAGCCCAATATCACAGGAAGTGAAGATAAAGCTTCAAAAACCACTGGACACAGCCAGGGATTTGCAAGAAGGTATGATTTTAACTCAGCTGAGAAATGTTGTCATTTTTATTTACAGTATTTCTCAGGTTTATATAGTCTGGCATTTACCTGTAATATACTTGCATAAAGACCAAAGACCATGAAGGTCCAGGGTCCAGTAGAGCACACACTATAGCCAATGTCCTTTATAACGCAACAGAATACTAAGTAAAGGTCCAGGGTCCGGTAGAGAACAAACTATAGCCAATGTCCTTTATAAGTCAACAGAATACTAAGTGATGGTCCAAGATCCATTAGAGCACACACTATAGCCAATGTCCTTTATAAGCCAACAGAATACTAAGTAACGGTCCAAGATCCATTAGAGCACACACTATAGCCAATGTCCTTTATAAGGCAACAGCATACTAAGTGAAGTTCCAGGGTCCAGTAGAGCACACACTATAGCCAGTGTTCTTTATGAGGCAACATACTAAGTGAAGGTCCAGGGTCCAGTAGAGAACAAACTATAGCCAATGTCCTTTATGAGGCAACATAATACTAAGTGAAGGTCC
The DNA here is from genome assembly GCA_027410445.1 of Discoglossus pictus. Lineage (NCBI taxonomy): Eukaryota > Metazoa > Chordata > Amphibia > Anura > Alytidae > Discoglossus > Discoglossus pictus. The sequence goes on along the minus strand of CM050167.1, from coordinate 298,626,615 downwards.
AGGGTCCAGTAGAGAACAAACTATAGCCAATGTCCTTTATAAGGCAACAGAATACTAAGTGAAGGTCCAGGGTCCAGTAGAGAACAAACTATAGCCAATGTCCTTTATGAGGCAACAGAATACTAAGTTAGAGAAAGGAGAGAAAAAGACAGAAAAAGACATGTAGATACATGGAAGAAACTTCCAGATGAGGTTACAGAGGAGATGCAGTAAAATAATGCAAGCATGTCTGGGATATTGCAAAGTCTTTATTGTGAATGTATTCAATGTTGATAAAATGGGCAGCATATGAGCTTTTGATTCATAAAATTGGATTTCTTTCTTAATGTTCACATAGCTGATAGATATACGAGATGCATACAAATAGACAAGCTATATTCTATTATGGTATTTTACTTATTAAAGATATGTAATTTTCTAGTTTACAAATGTACTGCTTATTTTATATTTTAAAGATCCTGTTTATTATAATAATGTTAGAATGGATCTTACTTGTAAAATCCATAATGAAAGTGTGCTGTATATTAATCCTTCATAAATAAGGCATCTAATAGTACACAGCACCAAAGCACTTTGTAAATAAAGAGTTTGATGGAGATTTTTTTTCTGTGACATTACCATTAGCTTGGCATCAGAACTAGCCTCTAGTCAAGAGACTACTGACAAGTAATTAGTTGACTTTAAAAGTAGTATTAATTACAACATTATTTAAAAATACATAAATAATCAATGACTCACAGTTACAAAAAAGTTACTGTTGCAAATAAACGTTTACATTTTCAAATATATATTATTTCTTGTGAATAGGAGATGGCCTTGCAGTTCCAACAAAATTAGATCTTGAAAGAAAGAGAAATTTAACATTATCTTCTATTGAATATCCAAATGAATATATCAAGACAAATATTGGTTATTTTGCAAAAGGAGGTAAGTTAGTGTTTTTTGGATTCTATTGTATCATTCTATTTGTTGTAGTAGTAAGATGATAAGAGGCACTTCCTAGATAATAAGAGACACTTTCTTCATAGAACAAGTAATCTTCTGAGGAACATAACCGAATGCAAAAATGTTAAGTAAACAAAAATATCATCAACAGAGCTGTACTGAATTTAGAAATTGACTTTTGTACTGAAGCAGTTGATAAATTTGCCATGTTACATTTACAAACATGCTATTAATACTTGTAATTAGAAAATGTGTAGTTATGTTTAGGCTCAACAATAAAATAAATATTAAAATGTAGAAAGACTAAAGGAAAGCTAAAAACATATGCAGTGGTATTGATATTGTTTGCTTCTTTTTAAACTCTAATTAGCTAAGTATAGTTTGAAAGGATTGTCTAGAAACATCCTCACACATCATGGAGCATATAAGAGAATAAAAATATTAGAGCAGATATTCACTATTAAATATAAATCATGATTCCTATTTATTTGAACTTACTTTGAGATCTCAAAATATATTATATATATATTGAAAATGTCTATGGATTGAAGAGCAAGGCATTTGTGGACACATTAGCATGTCTTGGATCAGCTTCCCAGAATGCAGTGTAATAACAGTTTTTCTCGCAATTCTGAGCTGAAAGCAGGTTTTTGCCCACCATATATTAAATGATTGTTGTGGTGAACTACCTACTCATAAGATCCACAACACAAGCTGAGATTCCGCTCCATGCTGATGACAGCTGTACATGGATAGGATTCTTTACTTGTGTAAAATCCAGCCTTGGCTTTGCATTAAAGCTGTGTAATACAGCAGGGATAAGCTTAAAGGAAGACATGTTTGAAAATGGCTATGGATTGAAGAGCGAGGCATTTGTGCTCACATTTGCATGTCCCATCTCAGCTTCCCAGAATGCAGTGTAATAACTGTAAATTCTGATCTGGAAGCAGGTTTTTTAACTTGTTTAAAACATTCTTATGTGAACACAGATGTACTATTTATTTACTATATATACAGTGGTACCTTGGTTTTAGTCACCTAAGGTTGAAGTCCACATTGGTTTAAGTTGGGTCGCATTGGGAAAAAATTAGTTTGGAACAAGTTGCTTGCTTGGATTGATACCTGTCCGCAACAATAAAGTTGCAACAGTGCAGGAAGTGCAAATGTGCAGGAAGCCCTAATCGAGCCTGTGCCTGTAAAGGCCTACATCGAGCCTGTGTCTGTAAGAGCCCATATCGATCCTGTGCAGGAACTTCGAGGGAGCAGCAACAGCTAGTCGCTGAGGAACTCTTCTTCAAGTGAAGAGGAGGGAAGGGAGGAAGCACCTACTGCACTCATCAAAGAAATGTGCTCAATGGACTGAATTTAAAAATTTTGTTGAACACTATCATCCTGACAAATCTTACGAAAACCCACGTTTGCGGACTTATTTAATGATCAGGCAATGTCTCACTTTAGAAACTAAGGCAGAGGCACATTTCCTTTTCATTGGTTTCTAGTGAAACTACCTACAATACTGTGTCCAGCAGAGTCTCCTGGAGGGTGCAGTGGTGTTAAGAGACAGAAAGGACAAATATCCCCTGGGCAAGTGTCTGAGGTTGTAATGGAAGAATACTCCCCTTTCAATCAATAAGCTGATCTCTTTACAGTTAAAGTGAAGTTAAATCTCAACAATTCTGTTTATGTAAGGGGAAGGTACAGGATAACAACAATGTAAATGGCTGTCTGGGCTGCAGAATACACCCACATTAATTTAACATGACCGCCTGGGCCACCAGGGCCAACCACTTTAATTTAATAAGCTGATTTAGATACTGAGCAGCAGAGGTACTCATCCAGGTTCAGGATATAATTAAATGATGGGGGAATGCCCCTATTCCCTTAAGTACACATACAAATGTTAACTAAAATGTACCTTTTTATTCCCTTCTCTAATATATATATATATATATATATATATATATATATATATATATATCTATATATATATATATATATATATATATATATATAGTATCTCACAAAAGTGAGTACACCCCTCACATTTTTGTAAATATTTTATTATATATTTTCATGTGACAACACTAAAGAAATGACACTCCTCTACAATGTAAAGTAGTAAGTGTACAGCCTGTATAACAGTTTACATTTGCTGTCCCCTCAAAATAACTCAACACACAGCCATTAATGTCTAAACTGTTGTCAACAAAAGTGAGTACACCCCTAAGTGGAAATGTCCAAATTCGGCCCAAAGTGTCAAGATTTTGCGTGGCCACCATTATTTTCCAGCACAGACTTAACCCTCATGGGCATGGAGTTCATCAGAGCTTCACAGGTTGCCACTGGAGTCCTCTTCCACTCCTCCATGATGACATCACAGAGCTGGTGGATGTTAAAGATCTTGCACTCCCCCACCTTTCATTTGAGGATGCCCCACAGATGCTCAATAGGGTTTAGGTCTGGAGACATACTTGGCCAGTCCATCACCTTTACCTCCAGCTTCCTTAGCAAGGCAGTGGTCGTCTTGGAGGTGTGTTTGTGGTCGTTGTCATGTTGGAATACTGCCCTGCGGCCCAGTCCCCGAAGGGAGGGGATCATGCTCTGCTTCAGTGTGTCACAGTACATGTACATGTTGGCATTCATGGTTCCCTCAATGAACTGTAGCTCCCCAGTGCCGGCAGCACTCATGGAGGCCCAGACCATGTCACTCCCACCACCCTGCTTGACTGTAGGCAAGTAGGCAAGACACACATGTCTTTGTACTCCTCACCTGGTTGCTGCAACACATGCTTCACACCATCTCAACCAAATACGTTTATCTTGGTCTCATCGGACCACAGGACATGGTTCCAGTAATCTTCAGCAAAGTGTTTGCTGGCTTTCTTTTGAGGCTTCCTTCGGGGACAACAGCCATGCAGACCAATTTGATGCAGTGTGTGGCGTATGGTGGAGTTAGATTTCATAATGATATGCTTAATGTTATGATTAGTTGAAACCAAACTGCCCTTCAGGTGGTCTCTGGGTGGTTATCCATAATGGCATAGCGGGCCAGGATTGCACAATCATATTGTGTCATGTCAATAATTTGATGCCTGCGACTCCCTGTCAAATAAAAACAGAACCAATACAGGGGAAATCAGAGTAAGTAGATCACTTGCAGCTGCTCGGGACACTTGCCTGTGTACTCTCAAAACCCTAGAATGTTTTTCATATCCATTCCTCAGGGACTACCAACATTTTACATTTTAGGTATATCCCTGCTTGAGCACAGGTAAACTAATCAGAGGGCTCAACAGATGGTTAAAATAATTACCAAGCCTCTGATTAGCACACCTGTGCTCAAGCAGGAATATACCTAAAAGGTGAAGTGTTGGTTGTCCCCGAGGAATGGAGTTGAGGAACCCTGCCCTAGACTTTACGGCAGGCGTTGTTGAGTTGCTGAGGCTACCTCTAAAAGGATTGAGATCATTTACATGTTTTTATAGAACACTTTTTTATATATATTGTTATTCTATTATAAAAAAAAATTGAAGATATTTTTCAGAATGGGTAATTAATTGTCATAATCAAAAGAATAATAACGATTTCCCTCAGACTTATTACATTCAGTCTACCTTCATCAGCATAGAAATCATACTTTTATCACGTTTTATATTATTGATACAACTTTTCACATAGCTTATACTAATATATACAAATGCCATTTCCACTGTGTGAGTGTCAAAGTACACAACAGAACAGTGGGCAGAACAAGAAGTACCACTCATGCAGTGAGAACGGATTGGCAAGCACTAACTATACCTCATTATATGAGGTCCTTTAAGGTGAGAGTTGAGTCTCAATATATCTGCATACGGTAACTGGTATTTTGTTATACCTTAGTTATCTGCACCAGGTTTTGGTGCCCTATCTCTCCCCCACAATTTGTTGCCCTAGATCACAACAAGTTTCCCCCTCCCCCTGAGACCACCGGAGTGGTGATTGCTCTGGGGGAATTATAATAATATATTTATCTAATATTAGATTTCTCAGGTGGGCAATTTGTTTTTAATTTATCATAACTTCTCTATCTCTCTGATGTAATAATTGCCTGTTATTATCCCAGTGCACTTATCCACAGCACACTTTGTGCATATACTCCCCCTGGTTTGATGATAGCATAGAGAAATTAGGAAGAAAGCGACACAGTATTGACCTGCTTTTGAGAACTCAAGCTAGCATTACCTGCGAGAAAAGATCATTTCTGTTCAGAAAGATCATGGCATCAGAAAATAGAGCAACTTAATTTTTCTGCACTGTGGAAATATTATGGAAGCCAATCTATCTACAGCCTAATATAACATTGTCTCAATCACAATCAATCTGTTTGAACCGGCGTTCCAAGATTGATAATTTTGAAGGTCAAGAACATGGGCATGTGAATGTAAACTATTTGGACTTTTGTTCTTAAATTGCTCAAGTAGACACGCGACACATGATTCAGATAATTTAGGAGCTGTGCTCCACCAGTTCGGACTTGGATCAAAGCCAAAAATTGACTTCTCAAAGGCTTTTCTGATCTGACTGGCCCAGATCAACTAAAGGAAGTAATTGTCAGACCACTTCCAAAAAACATATTTAGATCCGGACTGCATGGCACACTAAAGGCCTGTTCATATCTTCCCTTTATAGGAAAAGTTATTGAAAAAGTAGTTGCAGTGCAATTTGAAATCCAATTGCAAAAACTTCTATGATCCATTTTTACCATAGTTTAGTAAAATAACACAACACAGAAAGAGTCTTGGTTTGTGCTTTTAATGATCTTCCATATAGGAAGGTATAGAGGAGATTGTTCAATTCTAATTCTCATTTACCTCTCTGTAGGATTTGATACAGTGGGCCATGGGATATTAATACAGCCTTTAATGTTTTATCTAATATTTGTTTTTTTGCTGCAGTGGAAGCCTCCATTTTTGTTTCTGAAGTTAGCAAAGACACCTTTTTAAGGCAGAAGAAGCTTTCAATACTGCAGTGTAAATGTGGCAATTAAAGAACACAGTAAAGAAAAAATGGCACCTAAAAAAGAATGCATTATTTATACTTGTTTTACTTTCTAAAAAAAATGTTTCCTATTAGCAAATATATTTTTTTAAACAGAGAACTGCATATTTGTGACTTCAGTGGTCCTCCAAATAAATCTAAGCTATAAATGGTGACTTCCATACACAAATCTTTTGAGGCTCCTTGAAGAAAGAGGAAAAGGAAGAAATGGCTCCTTATAGAAATGTTATTCATCTAAAAATGTTGTCAGTTGTAAATGTTGCTTACTAGGGGCCTCATTTAAATGCGATTTGGCCAATTGAAGAGGGCTCTATATAAGCATATTTTTAAGCATATTTTTTTTTCAGAAGTTTTTAGTTCGTGAAGACCATGCTTTTGAATAGAAGTTAACTTACTAAAAAATTTTGTAAAAAAATATGCTATGTGCTTAAATAGTGCCCTATTCAACTGGCCAAATCAGATTGAATGAGGCCCTATATGTCACAGACACTAAAGCTCATCTCAAGCGAATGTGACAGATAAACCATTTCAGCAGAACAAAATTGTCCTGTAAATTAAACTTTAAATAAACCAACATGCACCCATCTCCAAAAGCAGAGACATATAGTATAACAGATGTCTAGGTACAAAGTATGGGCATCTCAAACTATGTGGTACATTATTGAATTTAAAAACATATATATTTTTGTGATGTTTTGTATTGTTATGTAGTATAAAAAATATTTTGAAAAACTACAATAAAATATAAAAAGCAAATCTACTCAGACCCACAGTTTGCTTGGGTCACCAAGCATCAATGAGAAGTTTGGATAATAAGAATTAATTTCCAGAGGATTGTAAGGAAAGGGTGCCAATAGAATTAGACTGGATGATGAATATATCTATAATGTTCATGCTGTATGTGACTGTGATGGATTCCAACCTTCAGGAAATGTTTGCTAATTCTCTGAAGGTGTGTTGATTTGTGTATGAATCCCTGAACTGCCTTCCCTACCGTAGTGCATGCATTGTTACTGGAGAACTTGGATCAATGTAGAGACATTTGTTGAATAGCAGATGTCATACTGATAACCATCAAGAATAGTCATGTCTTCTGTATCATTAATAGATGAGGTGGAAAAGCCACTTCTCTGGCATTGCTTAACCCTCTTAAGGAATAAGACTGATACAGTCTTCCATTCCTTCTTTAACCAAGGTTGTGTGATTTACTACAATGAAAAAATATATTTGTTTGAAAACTTTAAATCTTACTCTGAGTATGATTAAGCAGGAAAAATATCATACAATTAAAAATATGTAATGCCTCTGCAGGACCCTGGAACAATTCCTCATATATTTGTGGAAGGTATATGTTTGAGAAGAGCATTTACATTCCTGGGGAGCTATGGTTGCAGTGAATGATACACGTTCTCTAGTAAAGGGGAATCGGTATTCTAGTAAAGGGGAATAGGTATTCTATGTATTTCAATCGTATCCAATTATATTTACAATAGCTCTCTATTCCCACCTTCTCTCCACAAACACCCTCATGATTTACAGTCTTTGAAAATTCAGATTTTCCCCAAACAAGCCTTATGCCCTTGGATTACACACCTGCTATTATTGTTACTTTGGTATATGCTTGAGAAACAACAGTTTTTTTCAAGAACTGCAGTGGTAACAATCCGCCATGTTGAATATCAACCCCACGTTATAGCATATTTTATACTGAAATAAAATGATTATACTTATATTTAGCCACTATCATACAACATAAGTAGATAAATATAACAGGAAAATTACTTCAACAAAACCGATGATGACAGTACCATAAATTAATCCTGTTTTATGGAACTATAAAATATTAATACAAACTATATAATGTGACATAGACTGGGTCAATGTCATTTTTTATTAATTTCATTTTTTAATATGGTTGTTAGACTGACATTATAAACATTATAAGCAAAAGTGATTAACATGCCGTGCAGATTTTATCATTTTGTCAGTTTTGTTGATATTATACATCAATAATGACATCATGCCACTAATGTGGCCTTGATCTTGATGGCGCATGAGTGGAATCTAAACACATCCGAATTTAGCATTGCATTTTTTACATCCACTTGCACCTGCACAGATGAATAGAGCTATTATACTGCTCCTGCTTGACCCATACAACATGCATGCACTACTCTGCCTGCAATGTGTAAAGGGGTGGATATGGGGTGGATACATAATGCTACATAGGGCATAACATGTCTCATTGGGCAAATTATAATACCTGAGTTTTAGAAAATCACATGTAGACCCTTTTAGCGCTAATGTGCGATTATAGATCACAGCTTAACATGTCTCCTATTATTAAATTCCCCCGATACGTCTTTAAACCGCTTAACAACGTGGCTGTTGTTGCTGCTGCAGCTTTCTGTCTTTGTCAGTAAAAGAAGGCTTATGAACAAATTGTAAACAAGTAAAAATCCCCATTATATAAACACAACTTTTTTTGAGGTAAAACATGCAGATCTTGTAGCAATATATTTGCTGTACCAAAAAGTTTTATAGTAATTACTAGCTTATTTTCTGATCATTTAAAATGGGAAGACACAGCTAGATAGTAGACACTTGCATTACACCTATAAGTAGTGGGTGTTGACTATGATGATGGGATATTTCTTGCCTCCAAGAATTTAATATATATGGACTATTCTGACTTCATCTATTATGATGATAAGAAGACAAGATAAGTGTATGAGCCTGATTCAATTGCAAGCCCGCATCTTGCGGGATCCAGGCTGTATGTCTGTGGGTGTGCTGCAGGCTCCCGTTCATCTCCGATTTTGGAGCTATTCAAAGGAGCCCACAAGTTATGGGCCCAAAGCCGACTCCGTAAACCATGCACTGGTTCGTAGCAGTTCGGGGCAGGAACATGATCAATTAAGCAAGACCCTAAACTCCCATTTCAAAACAGCCAATAGAAAATGATACTCACCAACCCTCAAAATACAGAATTATAAAAATGAATGGCAATACTGTTCTAGTCCATGTGGGTGGCCTGATATGTATTAACTCATTGATTCCTGAGATTGATATAACCCAGAAATGAAAAATAAAAATACATTTTTGACGATTTGCAAGCTTATTATTGAAAGTGCTGTATTGATTTCTTATTTGAATTTACAGTGCTGCAGACAGGGGTTAAACCCCCTTGCGGGTCCTCTCTAGCACTCGTATGATTTTTTCCTACGTTTGCCATTTACGGGTGTGAAACCATTTGCGGCCTGGGGGAATTGGAGCAATTGAATAGCGATTTGCGATTTTAGCCATCGTAACTCTTGCGGAATTGAGAGATCAATAGCTTCGGGAGGCCGTAAGTTCCAGGTTTAACCATCGCAGAGTTTTCAAGTCCATACCCCTTTCGGAACCCACAAAATAATGCAATTGAATAGCAAATTAACCTGCGGCCTCACTTACGGGCAACAGTAACTTGCGATTGCTCTACAAGTGTCACAAGAAACAGTTAATTGAGTCCACCAATAAACTGCGGTCCAGTAGCTTTAGATGGAGCTACAGTATAACATTTTTCTATTAGCATTAGACAGGAACTGTAGCTCATAAAGTCATAAAATCAGGGTTACAATCCAGGACCAGTGCAGAAAAATTCCATACACATAAAGCATAGACAGGACACACATTCCCATTTCGTGCCACAGTTTATTTTTGGTTTCCTCCATTCTGCCACCCTACAATGATGCACGAATCATAGTATGTCAACAATGACTAGAAATGGCATGATTTGTGTTAATGGAAGTGTTCAGGTATAATACAAGTAGATTAATGATGCCTTACAGCACTGAATGAATAGAAGCCTTTGGAAATACCTTGACTCCCTCAAGAATACAGACATTACAGAAAATGTACAGGGTTGAGAACAATCTTTTACAAAGACTTTATCAGAAAACTCTTAAAATCAATATAGTCAACAAGAAAACATCAAAGTCACATTATAGAAGTTGTCAAAACAAGTATTAGCTCACAAGTTGCAGAAGAATCAGAATGTTATATTGACTATGCACAAATATTTTTTATTCCTCAACAGTACAAAAAAAACTTGCATCAATACTGTAAAACTGGGCTACACACAAAATGCCAATGTGCAAATTTAGAGCATTTTAAAATATTGATGTCCATAAGCAGAATGAACATGCAGCATTTATTGGAGAAAGAATATCACCACACACAGGCTAGTGTTACTTAATCAACTCATCTTTAATTTTCTATTAATTACAGCAAAATGCCATCCATGTAGAAAAAATAATAGTAATAAATAACATGATGATGGACATGTTAGGCAACAAACGAAAACCTTAAAATAACATAATACTTAGTAACATAATTGTGTACATGTTCCATTTTCAGAAAAACCCAACAGTATTACTAACTTCATACTTCTTTTTTTTCCACTTTGTCATCTTCAGCTTCCACCTACATTTTTTTTAATACATTTTCAACTAAGCTCTATCCTGCCATTCAATTTCTTCTGTATGTAGTTGTTACAAGAACAACAGTGATACAATAGACCATCCCTTTTTGTATAACACATTATTATATTAAACATTTCATAATTTCAACTTTGGTTGTGCAGTTGTGTCTCTCTGTGACCTTAATGAACGCAGCATACAAAGGACATCTGTCAGCAACTGCCCCTCTTAGCTCCTTATAGTTTAGGTTCAATGATCTCATCTATCCATCTCCGTCTCTGCCCCCCAATGCATTCAGTGCCTTCAATCTTTTCAGCATCAGAGTCTTCTCTAGGAAATCCTGTCTTCTCATGATATAGCCAAAGTAGTGGATCCTCATGGTCATACCTTCCAGTGAACAGTTTGTCTTGATTTCCTTTGGTACTGATTCATTGGATCTTCTTGCAGTTCAAGGGACTCTAAGCAGTGTCTAAGCAGTTACAGTATTAGTAATCCATTTATTCTTCCACTGCTTTTTTCTGGAGCATTCATAACAATGGTGGATTGTTTCATTCTGTGTGCTGTAATGCTAGTCATTCACACTAGGAAAACATACTTATCAGTGCCAGGCCATTCATTTCCTGGGCAAAGAGGTTGGTAGATTGGGATTCAACTCTAATATCTTTGGACATTCATAATATCTGGCATAGTGGAGCTCACAAACAGGCAGGTGAATGCATCTTATGGACATTTTAAACAATTCCATTGACCCATAGCTGGCATCACCGGTGAAAGCACAAATATGTGTATTATGACGATTGATATATAGTAAATAATTACACTACAATGATAATTTATTTCTATTTATCCAGCACTTAAATGACCAGACTAATACTTACTAATCCATTTATTCTTCCACTGCTTGAACCATACAGTTTTTTTGCTGGAGTATGCTTGTTATTATTATTACCATATTTTTCTATGTATAAGACACCCCCATGTATAAGACGAACCTTATTTTTGGAGCCCAAAATGAATAAATAAATATGCAATCATGGACATTTTGTACTGACCTTGCCCGTTGGTCCAGCGCCAGGCACCGCCAGCAACAAAGCTGCAAGATGGGGCTGTGGCAGTTGTAAGGCAGGAGAAAAGATCACAAGTATTGGAAACACATTGGTTATTATTACAGTGCTTGTGTCCATAGAAATGTGTATTCTATAACTTCTTATTGTGCTACACATATATTTAAGTGCACTTTCTGTCATGCTTTTCACTGATTTCCATTCCAGCTCAATATCCCTATGAGCACATCACTTATTACTGTGTTAAACCGGAAAAATGCAATGCAGCACGACTGAGCTTAACAGCCCCTCCTCTAACTTGCAGGCCTTCAGCGCTCATTGTTAGCCTCTCCCCCCTTTACTTTACGGATCTTGTAATGAGTAGCTTCGGCGCTCATCGCGGGACCTGCAATGAGCAGCTTAGCCGCTCATTGCAGGCTGCCACAGCCTGCGCAAGCCCATAAATTTAGCACTCATTGCGGGCCTTGCCACTTATTGCCAGCTGCAGCATGTGCTGCGCACATGCGCAAGTCTGTAAATTTGCCATTGATCGCGGACCTTCGGCGCTCATCACTAGCCACCCCCGTGTTTCTTTCCTCCCTCTCCCTCTCCTTTGCCTCTTCCCCCTCTCTCCCTCCCCTGTATCTCTTCCCCCTCTTTCCCTCCCCTGTGTCTCTTTCCCCCCTCTCTCATTTACGGGCTTGGCGGCGGGTTGTTAGCTAATTTTCTATTCAACTGGCGTATTTTGGCAGCCTCCCAACGGCTTCCGAGTTAGGGACTTTAAAAAAAATTTAGTTTTTTTTTTCAAGCCCGTAACTCGGAAGCTGGTTGGAGCCACTTTTATGAGCCTTGTGATGAGTGCCCTCGGCGCTTATTGCGAGCACCCCCCCACCTCACTGTCCTCATGATGAGCGCCTTCGGTGCTCATTGCATCCCCTCTACCTTACGAGCCTTGCAAGCCCTGCAAGGCGCTCAAAGTAGACCTCTTTAAACCCTTTGCCGCTCATTACGCATGCGCAAGCCTGTAACATAGTGTGACAACAACTCTTAATTATGACAACTATATATGTGATATATATATATATATATATAACACTATATATCTTGTTTAGATCAATATAATTTATGCTACATGCTATGAATCTTTTCATTAAATAAAATAACAGAAGTTGTGTGTTTGTCTCGATAGCATCTTTCATCCTGCTCAGAAAAGCATCTCCAACAACAATCTGCTTTTTATTCTTTAAAGCCACAGCCCTAATCTGCTCTGGTTGTATAGACAGCA